>JASCZW010000384.1:0-266714 GCA_034211315.2 Aedes japonicus | reverse complement strand
ATTGTAGGCACCTTTAGCCTCACTTTACACAACATATTTTTACAACGATATTTTTGCCATATTTATCATTTTTCTTATCATTATCTACTTTATGCATCAGGTTCATCAGCTTAGCATGTACAATTTACGTTTTAATAATGGTTAATTTTCCGATGATCAAACGTAAAGTTAGTCTTTTCGATTTGTCTTAGGGTCATAGAACCAATTTAAAATATCGAAAATCGACATCAAAAAGCGATCGATCATGTAAAGATCAATCCGGAGACAACCCAATCCTAATTTGTATGTAAATAAAAGCAACTGCCATTAGTCCAATTTCAAGGCTAGAAGAAGACTATTTATTAATAATTATGAAGTTAAAGCCGCAAAAACATGCCCTCCTACGGCACAGATTCCTTGTGGCCAATCGGATTAAAAGGGCAGTACTCACCAGAAACTGAAAATTGAGACTCTAATAAGCATTTTTACTGCAAAAACTTCAAATTTGGAAAATGTTTTCCGCAATGTTAATTTGAAATCCGGGTCAATATGACCCGAAATATCTTATTCGTCACAGTAACACTAGTAATTGAATGGATGCTGACAAATTCGGAAAATTGTGTGAATGTCATTAAAGTTCAAGTGATACACAGAAAAAAATAATTAATTTTAACAAGCGCATAAAATTTCTCCTCGTTTAATTCCAAAACAAAGGAGGCGTAAACAACGAAATTGTTTGCAATCATTCATAGTAGATTCAGGTGTTATCTGGCTTAAATTCACATGAAATATCCTATTATTTGCTGCTAAATTTAGCATTCCTTTTATGTGCATAAGATAACGCAGAAAATTAAATGTTTCTTCTTACCTGTGTATAACTCAGGAATAGCCACCCATACTATGTCCAAAAAATGTTAACTGTTCTGTTACAGGTATCTATTCCCATCCTAATATCATGTTCCAATACTCATCCTACGCTGAATCAAGAAATTGGAGAATAAATTGATAGGTTCCTTTTTGTGATCGTGTCTGTCCGGATTTAATAACATAAACATCAGCTTTGCAGCTGATTCTTGATGAATGAAGTATGTTGTGCTGGTTCAATTATTTAATCCAATGAAACGTAGTTATTATAAATAAAAACATAATAAGGAATACCATTTTATCACTTCCATCCACAAGGCACCCTTTTTTCTTGATTCATTGAACACGCTTATATTTAAAATTTAAATTTGAATCACTTTTCAACGAAAGCTAATTTAAATCAAGTTCGATTATATCGTTCAATACGCCTCATTTAGGCTCTATATGAGTTGGCGTTTTTGGCACCATCGAGTCATTAATTATCGTATTACTTTTGATAGTTCAACGAGGTGTAAAACTTATTTACTGATAAAAAAAGCAACCCACTTTGCTGTAGATTTCATACTCGTTAAATGGTCATAATTAAAAATTAAACAGCTCACGGTATGTGTTCCACGCTTATTATGCATTCCTCTATTTATAGGTTATTGCTCTGGAAAAATCCCCACCTCACTGGAAACCAATTTATCACAATAGAATGGCATTCTCAGCGTCATCCACATTCTCCCAACGGCTTCTCGTTGCCCTGCTGGTGTGCACCCTGCTCATAGATCTCAGTTCTTACACCGAAGCCAGACCACAAGATGAGCCGACGTCCATGGCCGATGCTATCCGACTCCTGCAGGAACTGGAGACTAAACACGCCCAACACGCTAGACCAAGGTAAGCTGCACAGTTGAACACCGCGAACTTCTAGTTTCTTGTCGCAGTCTTTTAAGAAAAATTGCTCATAGAACGATTTGTTGAGCTTATAACTATAAATTGAAATTATTAACAACAATCACGCATTTGAATGCCTTGCTGCGGGGAAATTCCCAGCTGCAGCAGGCTAAGAGAAATGATGCTGCAAAAATCTTGTTCCAACTTGCCCGAAGACCTACTGCGATGAAAAAACGGCCTATTGCTTCGAAGATTATTGACTCCATTCCTGGTAGGTAGCTACGAGTGCAAAACGAGTCCACGTGCGTTGACAGATTTATATTTGCACGTTTTTCTGGTTTCACTTCCCCAATGCCCTTAACGATGCGTATCCTAACTTGCAGCGCGCCAGTGTGAAATGCGTTGACCTTTTACCGTCCGATGTACTTCTCGTGAACCAGAACGCACCATTGACACTCTCCACTGTACATCATCATCATCATATGAGATGATATCATCAGAAAATAAAAACCGAAGACCATTTACAGAGTTTGAGGAATGCAATTGGTAGCAGCTGATTTAATTTATGGGCATGTTCATGGGTAGTTCTTAATACATAATCTGCAATCAGAACTAGCCCATTTTGCCACATAAGGTAAAGTTGAAAGTTCATATAATTCACAAATGGCCAGTGTTATTATCGTTGAGCGCTGTAAATCGGGATTTTTGCAGGCTAAGTCTTAACGAACATATGTAAAAAAATCCTCAAATTAAGTTGTGTCTAGTCTAGTTTACTCCAAACGTACACAACCAGTTTTTGAAAGTAATGGAAATGCATCACTTTTCTTGTCATTTTTAGTACTAGATGAAAATCATGAAGGTGAAACAATTACTGATTTAGCCTTGACTACTGTGCAGCGATAATTTAGTTATGTCAATGACAGTCTTTAAAAGGCCGATCTAATAAAAATGCTGAATTATATACATTTCCTCAAAAAGAAATTCTAGAGCGGAGACATACTGTACCAGTTGCTCCGTATTCGTTGGGAGTGATAAAGCTAAGAAAACTAGTGTACATTGTTGTTTGATCCCTTAGGATAGGACATAGGTATTTCCACTTCATGTAAAAGCTCTTGATCTTAGGATAAAGGGCGATACGGTCAAAATTTGGTCAATATCAACATGACGTATTTCTTTCAATTTTGCATTTAAAAAACCTGAACACCCCTAATTTTGAAGGTGTGTGTGTGTAAAATGTTGCTCCTATTTTGATTTTGGAATTCACTCTTCAGTTGTCAAAATGCCGTCCAAGCAAGAAGAGCAGCGTATCAAAATTTTGATCGCGCATCGCGAAAATCCGAGCTACTCGCACGCAAAGTTGGCAAAATCGCTAAAAGTGGCCAAATCAACCGTTACAAATGTAATTAAAGTGTTTGGGGAACGTTTGTCGACAGCCAGGAAGTCTGGATCGGGGGGAAATCGAAAACCGGAAGCCGCTGAGACGACAAAGAGAGTTGCCGGTAGTTTCAAGCGAAACCCTAACCTATCTCTCCGAGATGCCGCAAATAAGCTGGGTGTATCGTCTACAACCGTGCATCGAGCCAAAAACAAGCCGGACTATCGACTTACAAGAAGGTAGTGACTCCAAATCGCGATGATAAACAAAATACGACGGCCAAAGCGCGATCCCGGAGGCTGTACACGACGATGCTGACGAAGTTTGACTGCGTGGTAATGGACGACGAAACCTACGTCAAAGCCGACTACAAGCAGCTTCCGGGACAGGAGTTTTATACGGCAAAAGGAAGGGGAAAGGTAGCAGATATTTTCAAGCACACGAAACTGTCAAAGTTCGCAAAGAAATATCTGGTTTGGCAAGCCATCTGTACCGTGGCTTGAAAAGTAGCATTTTCATAACTTCCGGGACTGTCAACCAAGAAATTTACGTGAAAGAGTGTTTGAATAAACGTCTGCTGCCTTTCCTGAAGAAACACGGTTGCTCCGTAACTGTTTTTGGCCGGATTTGGCATCTTGCCATTACGGTAAAAAGGCCATGGAGTGGTACACCGCCAACAACGTGCAGGTGGTTCCCAAAGACAAGAACCCTCCCAACACGACAGAGCTCCGCCCAATTAAGAAATACTGGGCTATTGTCAAACGGAACCTAAAGAAGACCAAAAAAACTGCTAAGGACGAGCAGCAGTACAAGGCAAACTGGCTTTCTGCGGCGAAGAAGGTGGACAAGGTGGCTGTACAAAATCTGATGGCTGGGGTCAAGCGTAAGGCCCGGCAATTCGGATTTGGAAAAGCGGAAGCCTAACTGAATATTTTTCCTGAATTTTATACTAATTGAACTTGAAAAAGAAATTTAATTTGATTTTTTAAATAAACGATTTCACCGATTTACACGCGTTTTCCCTTGACCAAATTTTGACCGTATCACCCTTTATTGCACCTTTATCCGCTTTGCTGCCATTGCCGGTAGGATCATGAGCACTTACTCTGCTCATGATTGTAGTGCTATTTTCCGCCTCCTGACAAGAGAAGACGGAGGTGCAGGTACCCGATTTCATTAGAATATCTGATAAAATTCAAGCCCGACATATATTCAGAATATTAAACACAATACTCTATGTATAAAAAGAACGTCCTCACAAAGTCAACTGCAAACGACCTCCAAATTTACTCAACTTTGAGTTGTTTTTGCTTGACTTTCGTCATAAATGAAATAACTCGAAATTCATTAAATGTAACTGATATTGACAAGCCCACAAATTAAAATCATCGACTTAAATCATTTGTTTTTGATTTATAAACTTCTAGCATGAGTATGAACATGATTGACCATCCGAAATTGCTACTCCGTTGTTGCCAGATCAGCTGTTATTATACAGAGAACCAACAGATGACACTTGGGACAAACATACATCTTCAATGTGTTAAAACTGGTGATCTAAAACTAAGGCAATACCAGCGCCGGTCCCGCCCAAATGAAGGTCAAGTAAGGAAAAGTTAGAAAAACGTTGACGTGATACTTTATTGGAAGCCGCGGAATCCACTGCACTTCCACAAGAAATCGCTAGGATTTTGGATAACAGGGTTGGGTGGCAGCAGGGTTCGTTTTGTTTAACGATAAGCTGGCAAGTGAAATATTTAAAAATGATTGATTTCCGATTTGAACCGATTTAAACCAACAGTAAGGATTTTATTGGGGCCGCTCACAAATTGTGATTGTGGTTTTTTTTATTGGGAAAAAATGGTTTTTTTACTAATGTTGAGAAGCCGATTTTAACCGGTTTAAACCAACAGTAATGATGCTATTGTGGCCACTCACAAAATGTGATTATTTGTTGGGAAACTAGGAGATATTTTATAAAACTGGAAAGCCGATTCGGACCAATTTAAACCAACAGTAAGGATGCTATTAAGGCCACTCATAGAAAGTGGTAGTGGTATTTCATTAGGCAAACAAGGTAATTCACCTCAACGCTTGAGAGCCAATTCGGACCGATCTACACCAACAGTACGGATGCCGCTGAAGTCACTTACAAAATGGGACAGTGGTTTATTCATTGCAAAGTAGGGTGGCCCGACGAGAATCACGAACGATAATTTGGATTACAATTGATTAAGTATCTCATCACCGACCCATCTTACCTGTCGAACCACAACTTCTCATGCTCATTCGACCACTCGCACAACGCACAATAGGCAACCGAAATAATAGACAAAACGCTGCGCCGATAAAAAAAAGTATTGCGGAACAAACTATCGACCCAACCGATTCAACCGATTCAACCGATTCAACCGATAGTCGACGCAAACCTATTAGAAATAAATTTTATTAACATAGATATAATTAGTAACAATAACCTGTCATGTTCCACGTCCTTGAGAGCACTAACTACCTCACGAGTCGGCTATTACAAAATTGTTGCTCCTGCTTCTCTTTCGGTCTTGGGTCATTTGTTACGAACGCAAAATTCATTAAAATCTGTCAATAGCCGTCCTCGCTTATTTACGTAACCTTCGACTCCCCACTGTAGCTGAATTCATTTTGCCCTATGAATGTTTGACTTTGAGCAGGTAATGAGAATTCGAATTTCTTAACAGACTGTACAATGGTTTTCATTTTAAAACTGCAAATGAACGCCAATATTTATGGAAGCCACTCATACAAATAGATAAATAATCTATTGAAATTCATAAACTTTGCTGTATTTTTTTAAAAAGAGACTTTTACGAATGCTTATTACTAGATTACGCTGCAAGATTAGTTTATCCACTGAACCAGTGGCCTAGCTAAAATTCAGGGGCAGTAATGACTGGTGGTTGGGAATGTTTGACCACTAGACTCGGAAGAAAAAGTCACAGGTTTGTACCACGTTTTCAGGCTCAAGAAACCCTAAACCCAAAAACTGCCCTCTTGTTATGTTAGTCCAAGTAACGGATGCACAACAGGAGTACCACAGTAAAATGTTTTTTACCGCCTTACTTGGGTAAAACAAGACAACGCAAGTTCAGCTTAGCCATATGCCGTAAAATTATATTTTCAAAATTTATCAAATAACTTGGCGCAGCTCGGCACAGAACGCCGCTATGAGTTTCAAAAGCTAGATAAAATTTTATGTTGTTTTCAGTGTTAAGTAGTTTTCAGTGTTAAGTAGATGACACCGTGAAAGTTAGAATAATGTGTAATCCAGAAAATAGTTTCAGTGGCTAAAAGTCACCATAATAGAGATTTAAAAAAAAAAGTGTTTTATAAAAACTGTGCACAAAACCGGATTTCAGGGAAAATTTCCTCACAATGTATGCATATTGTTATTATTTTATACCAACTCTAACAACTTGTATACAAAAGCGAAGAATTAATTTGCATTGGAAATTTTAGCATATTTCATAGACTTTGACAACTTTAAAAAAAACTCTGCAAGTTTCATTTTTCAACCGATTCACCTCAAAATTTTGCAAATGTATGTACAAATATAGTACATTGAGGAAAAAATAAATAAAAAGCAATAATCAAAAACCGATTTTTTAAATTATTGTCGGCCTGTCCCCACTGTACCTTGCCGCAACACTCTCCAAGATTCTAAGGAACTCGAGAGTGCCCTAAAAACATGGACGACGCATGTCACTTTGTGCATCGTTGCCTACACTTACGTATTGGTACATGTTCTGCGATTGCTTGTCTCCATCTATTTTTCAATAATGAGTGTAGTGTAGTTATGAACATTCAAAAATTAAAATAAAACTCAAGACAACTCGTAAATATTCAAATCAATTTAATTTATTACACCTTAACATGCTAAAATATCAATTAAACTAACAAATTAATCAGATTGCTGATTGCGATAATATGATCGTACTTGAGCCTTTCTACCGCCCATTAAGTTTCTGCTCAGTGGTTTTTGTCCACTTCCTGGACACGATCCTTCCTTCTCCGAGTACCGTAAAAATTTGCTGACTTTATAGAAATTACAAAACTTTCAAAACGTGCACATCGAAAAAGGCATGCTTATTCACCGGATCAAGTCCGTCATAATACCTTGATACACTATTGACACTAATTCTGTGTTAACGACACCTTTTACTTTCTATACACATAACTTTCAGTATGAGGCTAGTTCAGGGATCTGGCGAACAGAGATGTTCCTGTAGTCAACATCGCTAACAACCAAACGTCAAAAGATTCATTGTTTGTAAACAATGCTGGCGTTCCTACCCTATTCAAATAAGACCCATGATATGTTGCATACAGTCAAACGCTAGCAAATAGGATATGGCTGCCAGGCCCTGGGCTAGTTCGTCACGCTAGGGAAACGACACGGACCTGACATGGACCACCACTCAGGACAAAAAAAAACACAGATAGCCAATACGAGTATATAAATATTAACGTATGACTACGTTTCCCTTATCTATATCGGATGTCATTCCAAATTTTTGAAAAACGAGTACGTTACGCTAGAGTGAAAGGTTTTTGAACGCTAACAACTCTCGTTAAACTGAATACAATGACTTGATTCATACACCATTTGATGAGAAAAACTTACAAAATATTTGCATTGAAATTTCAGTTTAGTGCTATTAGTATAAGTAGTTAAATTTTTTACTTCAAAATGACCTACTTTTGCTCCCATACCAATTTCCGTATGAACATGGTTGAACATGTTTTCCCTATTGCAATCCTCAAAAACGGGTAATAAATAGTTCAAATTGTCTTCTCCTCTTTATTTCATTTAGTTTCATTCCATGATGAATACAGAAATAGCCACACTCTTCAGCCGCGATGAATCGAAATGATTTTAGTTTTCGAATTCTCAGCTGGTTTTGGTATGGGAGACAGATTCATGCAAGACCGGCTAATTGTACAGTTACCGGTTTCCAATGCAATGATAAAATTTCGGGCCACTGAAAACTGGCCATTCGTCCCTTATGATATCATTTCGGTTCGTCTCGTGTGCAATAAACTAGCGTTGAATATTGGGCCATGCTATGAGGATCACAAAAGTGTAGTATGGAGAAAAATTTCATGAGAAGGGACGGGTCCAAAGCCAAATTATAGAACTATTTCATTAATGTTAAAACCAACCATATGTTCAAAGATACGTATAAACTAGATGATACCATTATTACTATAAACCAACGTGGTCCTACGTGAAGCTTGCGGTAATATCTCTGATATTTTCCATAAAATAGAACAGTTTGTTCGCTAAAAACACAAATTAAACACCGATAAAAATATGCAATTTACAGTACTGGACAAAATTGACCATACAGATGACCCGAAAACTAATGTTGAATGTTTTTTTATTCTTATTTTGACAGTTATATATGTGCAGATATAGGAAACTTTTATTATTTAGTGTGCTAAATACACAGGCCAGGACGTAAATAAATAAACGTTATTATTTTTTCCCAAATTAGTTTTTTTCTAAATATCGATGTTTTTTTTATTTTCCGTCGGCCTATTTCCTCACATGGTGACAATCACCGACGCCAGGGAGATGACTCCACCACCTGGACCCTACCTAACGACTCATGAATATGAGGCGGGGCCAACGGCTTTACTTCCCTTCCGAAGGAAGACGTGACAAGATTTTTTCGCCTCAGAAAAACCACCGACGTCGACTGGGAATGAACCCAGACCCACTGGGGTGCCAGTAGCAGTCAATCTTACCACTACACCACCGACGCTGGCTTGATATTTTTTCGGAAACAAAATAAATTATGAACTTCAACAATCGGATATAGAATATTATTAAAGCCAGTTTTAATTTTGGCAGCACTGCATTCTTTGACAGTTGATGTGGTGTTTTCCCGCTGAGGTTGGGGCCGTGTGTATCGCTTGATATCAGAAAATTAATGATTCGTGATCGTGAAAACGGCCCTTTCTTCGGGAATATTGCTAAAAAATACTCAGTTTTACATGGAGCTGTGCAACACATATAGAGCAAGTAAGAAAGAAAATAGGAAAGGAAAAGTGACAAACTTATCCGGCCAAGGACGTCATCGTTCGACAACACACCGTGGGGATGTCAGGATTGTTCGATTAAGCAAAGTTCGAAACTTTCATTGAGAGAGATTGCTGAATTACAAAATCTGTGGACCACAGTGGATTAAAGAGCTGCTTGGAGCCCAAGCGACCTTTCGTCAGCAAGAGATACCAGAATCCAGAATTTGCCCAAAAATACGCTGGTATGTCGGTAGACTTCTGGACTTATGGGCAGACGAGAGCAAGTTTGAGCTATTTGGACGTAAAAGACGTAATTTGGAGAGCTTCTGGTGAAGAACACAACGATCGATACATCGGGAAGACAGTGAAGCATGGAGATGGGTCTGACGAGCGTTCGCATGGTATGGCGTAGGAAGTTTGACACATATCTAAGGAATCATGACTGTGGATATATTGATCGACTTGCTCTGCGAAAATTTTAAGGTGGCTCTTTTGTAAACTGGCTTAGAAACCAATGACAACTTTCAACAGCACCTCAATCCAAAGCACGACGTGAAAAAAGCTACTGCGTTCTGCAAGTCAAACAGGATCAAAATGCTCTAGTGGCCTCCTAGATCCCCTGAATTTAATCCTATTGAAAATCTGTGGGGTTATTTGGATGATAAAGCGGACAAAACATCAGTAACGAACAAAAATAGCTATGATAATACCTCAAAAAGCTTGTCGAAAGTATGCCACGTTGACTGCAAGCAGTGTAGAAGGCTAAAGGGGTCACACAAAGTATTGAAAGTTGAAGAATAAAGTCAAACGCAAAACCTTTTCATGGAAGAAAAAAATCAGGTGCAACGTTTGCATTAAAAAAATGGGCTTTTTTCGGATGGTGATATAAAAGCTAAGACAGATAATTGCTTTTGATAAATTTCCCATGGAAGGTACTTATTTAAACTTAATTGCAAGAAAATTCTACCCCCTTGCGAGCGGCCTTCCGGCAGTTAACCATCTACTCGCAATATTGTTTGAGTAGATCTTACGTTTACGAGTTCGCCGACTTGGGTAGCACATCGATATTCAGCCGCTCAATCTTCTCCAACGATCGCTTCGAGTAGTGGGCTGACGCCAGATCCTGCCAGAACACCACGTCTTCGCCCTTATGGTATTTCTTGATGAACGACGCAAATTTCGGCAGGTATTTCGTACTATAAATTTTCCCGTTCACGGCCAGTCCGGAGCGAAAGAAGAGCGACTTAGATATCCCCTTCTCGCTGATTGTCAGCCACAGCAGCATCTTCTAAGGGAGCTTGGTGTGTGAAACTTCACCTCGGAGCTCACATCCTTCGTGGGGGAAGTAAAATACAAAGTGCCCTACCAGTCGTTGCCATCCAGAGTGAGATAGGCCTCGTCGTCCATCACCACCGCCATGTCGCGATTCGCCGGGAAAATCGAGTTGACCATTTTATTCAGCCGCTGCCGCTGCGTCATTGCCTGCAGCTCCGAAACCAGTGAACGTGACTTCCGCTTCCTGACTTGTATATTCATGTTCACCAGGTATTTTTTCACTGTTTGGCAGGTTGCACCCCGGTCAAGCGCACGCATTGAAGTAGCCACTTTTCCCTCGGTCTTCCTCTTCATCATCCTTTGGAGCTTCTTGTCACTCAGGGTCGTAGGCCGTCCGGAACCGGCCTGTTCTTCGATGCTCTGTTTGGTGTAATAGTGCCAAGATGTTGTAAATGTCGGAACGGGCATATCCGGCGTCCGTAAAGTGCCGCACGATATCCATTATTGACGCGCCGGGGTGCCGTTCTTTGAACGCGCACACTTCTGAACGGAGTTGCTTCACTGTTTTTGCCATCACGGTTAGAGTTCGACTGATAGAGCTGTCAAATTTTGTCTGCTGAATCATGGGTTACTATGATTGATGCTGCATGGGTAGTTTTGTCAGTGTGGATAAAGGTAAACCCATGAAAAATAGGCAATTTTTGTCCATTTTCTTAAATGCAAATGTTATGATTTATGTTGTACATTAGATTACTCACTTAGAAATTATGAATTTTACACGAAACGTAATTCATGATTGCAAAAAGTCAGAGAACGTAAAAAAAGATCTCATGTGAAATTATGGCACATGAAACTGAAACATACGCAATTCGATGAGAGATGAGCTGGATTGAATTTATTTTCTCATCTCTTATGTGCTAAAGGACCCTTGCATGTGTCGGTCTCAGGGGACAGAAATTTACATGACATTTTGATAGTGTGTATTTAATATTGAACAAGTCAAGAAAATAACAAGATTTATGTGATGTATGATTTATTTTGTTATTTTGTACGAATGTAAATAATAAAACAATCTATTGAAATCAATGAAGTTTATGTAAAATTTCATTTTTTTTCATTTCGTATTTCTGAGAAAGTATCTTGGTTTTATGAAACATTTTACGTTTTTGGTTCGTCATATGTATCGCAAAGTGGATTTATTTATAAATCAACCGATAAATTTTTACTCAACTATCGTCCTTTCTCAATTTTCTATTGAACATTTCAAACTATCCGTCAAAGTATAGGCTTTTCCTAGAGGAATTGAAAGAAATTTGCTGGCGTTTACTTGGAGTGATATGGAAAAGTTTTCCAGTTTTTATTTCTTATTTTTTACAAGAGGTTAGGTGAAGTACTAGTTTAAAATTTCCCGATGGCTCGAAAATAAAGCCAATCAAATCATCATAAAAATTTGCC
The DNA here is from genome assembly GCA_034211315.2 of Aedes japonicus. NCBI lineage: Eukaryota > Metazoa > Arthropoda > Insecta > Diptera > Culicidae > Aedes > Aedes japonicus. The sequence goes on along the minus strand of JASCZW010000384.1, from coordinate 254,824 downwards.
TAGTTGTCCAAGTGCACCCGTTCTACTCATGTGCTCGTAAAAGTATGTTTTCACAAAAAATTGAAATAGCTATAGAACCTAAATAGCTCTAAAACGTCTGCTTGATTTGATATGGGATATATATGAATATCCTGTTGAACATGAATCACAATTCAGATCCTCAAAATTAAGTTATTTTTGGGTAGTGGCATATTATACAAATTATTGAAAATGCATATTATCCGTGGACAACATCGAAGAACCGAACATTGCTGAATGAATGGCAACAATAAATTAAAAATGAACCGGAAGTTTTGATCAAAATCGCACTCGTTTTCAAACATGACGTCAAAATATAAAATGATTTGAGTTCCATGTCACCCTTTTATCAGGCACGACTACGCCAATTTAATTAGCATGATTCCAACAATGTACATTGCCTTTCGACTAAGCACCATCTAACATGCCCAGTGTTGTTTCTTTTCACACGGCTTAGCTACATCGTCGTTCATTCGGTAGCACCAAAACAATTTTCAAAGATATGCAATATAACGACGAAAGTAAAACTCACGGACAAGTACACAACAGCAGAGCTATGCGACAACATCAAAGGCAATCAGAACCAGTGCCAGAAATCCAGTTTCTTCTCACGGAACAGTCAGTGGGGGTGGATGCAGTGATCGACGAGGAAGGGTTAAATCCTTGCACATCACGTTCGTCGTTATGTCATGAAAATGATATGGACAAGGTCAAATTGCAAAGGTTGTTTGCTGCATGGTGTAAGTTTTTCACATCCGAAATTGACACCCCAGTATGCGCTCAGGGAGTTTGTTATGTTTTCTTTTTTCACATGAAACTACATATCAGCTTTACTGACCAGTTAACGCTGACTAGAAAAGTTTATTTACAGAAAATTCTGAACTTATTGCTTTAAGCTATATAAAGGAAATGTATAACCTAAGATTATTCACCGACTGGGGAGGATGACTGTCAGCATAGCACCAACCAAAGAGCAAGCCCCGAATAGAATAAAAGTCAAATTGCAATTCTCTTCCATAATCAAACCTATCAAGTTGGTCCCCACGACACTGCCTAGTCGACCCATCATCAAACTTAAACAGACTGCCATGGCCCTAACACTCGTTGGAAATAATGAAACAGCTGCCCCATTTACTATGGAAATCGATATACCTGCAAACACCATAAAGGAACAGAACAGTACTAGAACAAAATACGGTTCATTGATGAACACTAGCAGAATTCCAGATGCACCAGATATCAACAGATTGATGAACAGTATGTATCCTCGACTTATCTTCCGCAACATAGCCGAAATTGCCAGATACAGAAAAGTGTAGATAGATCCGAGTGCAATGACGTAAACGAAAACATCACTGGTAACGTGATCATTACATTCACCCTCAACGTTCAAAAGTATGTCTTCATCTGGTGAATTGACTCCCCGCAATACTTCACATATCGTTGCAGAATCATTTCCATTTGATTTCGTCACTCGATTTACGATCTCCGGATACCACAAGCCCATTCCAGCTGAGCTGTAAAAGACATCAAAATCTATATTCATGGGAATACTCTGAACTACCATTGCAATACTTACACAACGAACATACCAAACTGTAGTGCACAGCAAACCGTAAAATAGAGCAGATTTGGTCGTTTCATTAGAGGCACCGTCTGATTCCACATGCTACCAAGGATGGACAGCAAACCTTTCTGCTTGGTACAATCAACAGTTTCATTACCCTCCGGTGTCAATCTTTTCACTGGAAAGTCTTCCTCCGATGCGCCAGAGTGATTATCCAAATAGATCTTCCGTAGAATGTCCAGCGCTCTGTCGTCTCTTCCGCGGGATATGTAAAATTTGGGACTTTCCGGTAGAAACATCAACCAAACGGCCCCGATCGCTCCCGGAAGGGAGTAGACGATAAACAGCAGACGCCATGGACGGAAGTCGACCAGGTCGAAAATGTTGACGCGCCAATCGTAAGACAAAACTATCCACCCAAAAGCTGTAGGGAAGGATGGAATCGTTTATGTAGAGAACAGAATGAATGTATACCATACTCACCACCGGTATAAACGTACGACAATCCAACGGCAACGCTGGCAAACGATATTATCACAGTTCGTTTCTCAGTCTTTGTGAATTCGCCCAGATAGGCATAAATCGTGGCAGATGGAGCGGAAATGCTGTAAATACAAAATGAAATGTGAAAATCAATAGAATCATAATAATAAAGGGTGTTTCGATCAAAATTTGGTCGACTTAAACTTGACGCATTTCCTTTCATCGTGCATTAAAAAATTTTGCACACCCCTCATTTTGAAGATGTGTGTGTGAAGCATCATGCCTCTATTTTGAGATTAGCACTTCAGTTATCAAAACGTCGTCAAAGGCAGAGAAGCAACGCATCAATATTTTGCACGTGCATGGCGAAAATCCAAACTATTCTCACGCCAAGTTGGCGAAATTGTTGAATGTGGCTAAATCAACTGTTACCAACGTATTAAAAGTGTTCGGTGAACGTTTGTCGACAGCCACGAAAGCTGGATCGGGGGAAATTGAAAGCCGGTGGCCACAGTGACGACAAAAAGAGTTGCCTGCTGTTTCGAGCGGAACCCCAACCTCTCCGTCTGAGATGTCACAAAGAAGCTGTCCGTGGCGAATTCAACCGCGGATGAAACTTACGTCGAGGCAGACTTTGGACAGGAATTTTATACAGCAACCGGACGGGTAATGGTGGCAGATATTTTCAAGCACATTAAACTTTACATTGCAACCGGAACCGTCAACCAGGAAATTTATCTAAGCGAGTGCCTACAAAAACGTCTATTGTCTTTCCTGAAGCGTCATAATTGCATTCTATTTTGGCCGATTTGGCATGGTATGCTGCCAACAACGTTCAAGTGGTGCCCAAGGATAAGAACCCTCCCAACACGTCTCCGCCCAATCGAACATTAATAGGCAATCGTCAAGCGAAACCTTAAGAAGACTCAAAAAGCTGTTGTGCGCGAGAAACAGTTCAAGGAAAACTGGTGTTCTGTGGCGAATAAAGTGGACAAGGAGACTGCACAAAATCTGATGGCAGGTGTTAAACGAAAGACCCGGCCATTCGTATTCGGTAAAAAGGAAGCTAAGCTAAATATATCTCCTGTATTCTGTATTAACTGAACATGAAAAAGAAAAAGAATTTGACTTATTAATAAAAACTTTGATCGACTCACACACATTACTGTTCGACCAAATTTTGATCGGAACACCCTTTGTTTAGATTTATATCTAAAAAATCGAGTCTTGTTGGATAGACATACGATTTGTTGATGATGATGATGATGATGATGATGATGTAATACTATCTACTATTGTAGCATGGTAACATTCCGTAACAGTGGAATAATCTGAAAAGACGTTTTGATCAGGGTTCTATTATTGTTTGTGAATATCAAGCCTATATATGAAGGGTCAAAAACCGTTTGTGTGGGCCCGTAAGCAGAGGCACTTACGCGAAACCCGTGAATCTAAGGAAGAGAATCTCCTTCCAAAAGCATGTTCACACTCACAGTTTTAGAATCGAGGCCTTGATTGATAGAATAAACCCAATAGATGGGATCGAAAAACTGGCTCAAGTTTCGCGAAATGTTGCAAAAGGTAGAAGGCAGTCCCAAATGGTTTTACTAGGGTGCCCTGATGGTCCCTCCCTTTCCACGTCATATTTTTAATGCATATTTAGTACATTTTGGCGTGGTTATTTGACTGATTACCTTGTTTTCGAATATTTTACGGAAAATAATATTCGTAAGGTTCTAAACCGTTCTTCATTTTATTGTCAAATTTTATTTTTATGTTGGGTATTGACATAGAAATGTATTGACATAGCGACATAGGGACAAAATGAATAACAATTGCCTATTTTGCTCCGCGTTTTTTAGCAAAGGACTTACCACCTCTCAAGTGTCTGAAAACCCTTTGCAGGTTCCACCCAGTCCATATTCAGACTCCTGCAAGATCTCCGGGTGGCCATGAGAGTGTTTCTGCTTTTGAAGCGCTTGTTCCAGTGATGCAGATCCAGACCCTCAGCCATTAGGCGTTTTGACGTTCAATCACCTCTCCCTTTCTGGTACATGCAGAGGAGTGATGGTTTGTTTTCTTCCCAAATCTTTTGGTGCTGAGTTGAACCTCAATTTTTTGCCCAGATACTCGGTTTAGCGCTGCATGTATCTAACTTCTCAAGCGTCCTACACTTGCCAGGTCTTGGTCCACTTGATCTAACCACCTTACTCGCGGGTGTGCGTCTGGCATCTTCTGTGAGATTGTTGCCTGACATACTTACAATGTGTCCTGTCGATTGAATCCATCCGGTTTTGGTGACTTTTTGGATACTGGTTCCGCCATATAATTGCACATGTAGTTCATTATTCTTCTCCATAAACCGTTTTTTACATACATCGCCAAATATGGTATTAAGCACACGTCGTTTGAAAACTCCAAGTGTTTGTTTCGTGCCCGTAAAGAATAACCGATCTTATCAACGTCTTGTACATGGTACACTTAGTACGGGGGTGAACTTTACCAGACCTTAGGGTCTTGTGGAGTCCATAGTGAGCACGACTGCTGCAGACATCTTGTTATCCGGCGTCACGAAAGATTGGAGGTGCACAAACTCATCTACCACCTCGAACTCATTTCTGTCGATAATCACACTACTGCCTCTGCGAGTACTTTTGTGCTCGGTCCCTCCTGACAACAGATACTTAGTCTTTGACGTATTCACCCTTAATCCAACCTTATTTGCATCACGTTTCAGCCTGGTGTATTGCTCAGTTACCACCTGGATCGTTCTTCCGACTCACCTTACCAATCAGACCAAGGCCGGCGTGGCCTCTACTGTATACAGAAGTTGTCTCCATTGTATTCGGTCCATGACTGTACCTCGCCATCCTCGCTGTCTGCGGAGAGTCCGCAGGCCGTCGCCGTACGCACGATTTTCAGCCATAATGCGCCTTTGTATCTCTCTGCTGGTGTCGTTACCGACGGTCACCAATGAACCCAGATACACGAACTCGTCAACTACCTCGATTTCATCACCGTCGATCTGAACTCGTGGTAGGAGGTTAACATTGTCTTCTCGTGAGGCTCTTCCCTTTGTTTATTTTATTTTCAACGCATTAATCACAAGCCCAATCCTACCAGCTTCAGCCCTAAGTTTGATGTACGTGTCCACCATTGTCTCAAAGTTACCTTCGGCGTAGCCAAATAGTTGGACAGATTTCCTGAAGATCGTGCCAATTGTGTCTATCTCAGCTCTTCGAATCTCCCCCTCCAATGCAATGTTAAATAACAAACATGACAATCCATCTCGTTGCCGTAACCCGCTCCGAGATTTGAATGGACTCGAGAGTGTCCCTGATACTCGGACGACACAAATCACTCGATCTATCGTTACTTTGACCAACCGCGTCAGTTTTCCGGAAATCCATATTCGTGCATAATCTGCCACAGCTGGTATCGATCGACTGTATCATAAGCTGATTTGAAATCGATGAAAAGATGTTGTGTGGGCACGTTATATTCGCGAAATTTCTGTAGAACTTGTCGAATCGCGAAAACCTGGTCTGTAGTAGTGCGGGCACCCATGAATCCCGCATGTTTGAAGTCCGAACGTTTCATAACACTTTCTAGCGCAATATTGAACAGGAGGCAGGAAAGACCATACCATTGCCGTAATACTTTGTTTGTTTTTTTACGGTACACTATCCATCGTTACCTTGATAAGTCTATTCAGATTCCTGGGGAAACCGCTCTCAACAAACATCAATGCTGGATAACTGTTTGTTCAAACAAATTTGGAAAAGTTGTTCAGCTTTTTCGTCCAGAAAGCTGAAAAGCTTCTCCAAATTTGTTTGTACAAGCAGTAATTCAACACCGATGTTTGTTGGATTCTCTTCCATATAATCTGCCATAGCTCTTCATGATCAATAGTATCGTATGAGGTCTTGAAATCAATGAATAGGTTGTGCGTAGGATCTTGATATTGGCAATACTTTTAGAGGATCTAACGCAGCGTAAAAATTTGATCTGTTGACGATCGCCCGTTCACAATACTTGACTTCATGCTATCGGTGATAAACGGTGGAAGATGATCTGAGCAAGCACTCTGAGAACAGCGTTGAGAATAGTGAACGCTCGATAGTTCTCACATTTCAACTAGTCACTCTGTGTAGATTGTAACCCCTCCTCTGTTCTGTTTTCCATCTTGTCCGGGTCCATTTTGTTATCCTTCCCAGCTGTTTATCAATCAAGATAGCTCCAACGTTATCCTGACATATTTCGGCTCGCGACACAACGTCTGTGCTAGATGCATTGAGTTTCCTGTAGAACTTTCACATTTCTTGAGAACTATACAGCTGATCCATTGAGTTTACTGTTTCCGCAGATTGACGAGTTCATTTCTGCGCTGCATCCTTCATGTCTAAAACCGTCTGACGTTCCGCATCGAACCAGTCCGCCCCGTCGATATCTATCCAAAAACACCATCCAAACGACACCTTCTGCTGTATTGTTAAGGGCTGCTTTGATAATACTCCAGCAGTCCTCAAGCAATCAGTTCTCCCTCATCCAGCAACGCTGCTTCTAGGCTTTGCACATCAGTTTCGATTACGAGTAACTTAAGTTTCTGTCTCCTGTCAACTCGAGTGATTTTGAGTGTATTTTAGTTTCTCTCTCCTGTCATCTCGTAAAATGGTCTATTGCTAGCCGATCGGTCACACTATCAAGATCAGCTTCGAAAAGGCGAGAAAGAGATCTAACAAAAATAAAGTTTAAAAATCTCACGAATACAGGGTGCGGCAGAAAATAATGCGAAAATGTTCAAACTTGAGTATTGGGTTAATTAGTGTAGCTAGGGACTAATTTCTGACGAAAGTGTTTTTGTTTATGTTTACTTTCAAGTGCTGCATCTAGTTTGTTGCTCGGCCAGAAGAAGCCGAAAGAGATTGCCAAGGTGGTAGGGTGCCATTTGGCAACAGCTTACCGCATAAAAAAGTCCCTGCAGGATGGTCGTAAGCAGCGGAAGCCGGGATGCGGACGTCCGCGCTTTGCACGCACGCCGAAGGTGATCAAATAGGTCCTTGCAAAAATTGCTCACAACCCAGTGCGTTCCATAAGAAAACTTGCAAAGGAAGCCAATATTTCGGAGAAATCCATGCGGAGCATCATCAAAGATGACCTGCATGCATCTTCCAGAGCCAGAGTGAACCGCCACTTGATTGCGAACCGAGTTAAGGAACTACGAATGACTCGTTCCAAGAGATTGCTTTCCTTGTTGAAGAAGGAAAATATGATAATCCTGTTCTCCGACGAATAAGCTTTTCAGCATCGATGCTGTGGCCAACAGCCGCACGGACCGGTTCATTTCACCGCAGAAAATGGAGAACGTTCCGGAAAAAGTGAAATTCAAATTTCAACACAAACTGGTGTCCGGCTGGTGTCCTGATGTTTGTCTTGGTGGCGTCCTACGGTTTGAAAATGCCGTTTTCATTGATGCTGGAGATAAAATCAATACCGTATTTTAAAGGACCAAGTGCTTACCTGAGTGAAGGCCAACTTCTCCGAGGACCAACACGTTGTCCTACAGCAGGATGGAGCGCCGTGTCACACGTCCAATCGAACCCAACAATGGTTGAACGATAACATGAAGTTTAGGCCGAAGGATTTGTAGCCCCCTAGCAGTCCAGATCTTAATCCGTTGGATTATTCGATTTGGGCATATGTTGAAGCACGAGCCTGGAAAACATCACACCCTAATGTGAAAACCCTGAAGTCAACCATATCACGCACATGACAGTCAATGTCGGAGGACTCTGTCCGAAAGGCATGCTCTGGCTTCCGGCGTCGGCTCGAGGATGTTATCAATAAAAATGGAGGACACATTGAATAAATTTGTACAAAAGGACTTTATAAAGATAACTGCACTCGAAAATGTTGATATTATTGCTTGAATTAGTTGACAATGGGATTTGAAAGAAATAGAACATATTGTCGCATTATTTTCTGCCGCCCTGTACATTTGATACTGATGACTGATGAGATGATAAACGGAGAGACACTTGGCTTTGGGAGGGGGTAGTCAATGCATAGGGCCCGCACATTTTAGGGGCTTCCACAAAATACTCAATTGAAACATAAAGCAAAATACATAAAAGGGGTCAGTTATAAGCTCAGACACCGGCGACAACGCAACATTATTTCGCAGCTGAGGGATGTGGCTATCAGGGCTGGCAAATGTCATTTTCGATGAAAAATGACTCGCGATTTTTACCGAAATACGTCTCACCGGGCGAGAAAACGATGATGGAGATTTTCTTCAGATTCTAATCGATTTTTTCGTCATGACAGCACGTGACAGTGTTTTGGTCATCGTTCCTACAAGCACATTTATTGGTATAATTTTGAGATTTATCACAAAACTTCAAAAACAATTTCCACTTTGTCGATAACATATTATTGCTTGACTAATTTTATGTAAACTAGTAAGATATTTCTGAAACAAAATCGTATGGAAAAAATATGTCATTTTACCTCTTAATCTGAGCTCTTTAATACCAAGGCCAGTAATCAAGATCAAAATTAGGTATTCATATGTTATTTTCTCCTGCTCGGGAAGCGCTGCTCGCAAACGTTTGAGTTTAGTGAGTTGTCACATGTTTTCGTCCGTTGATCCGTGGTTGTGATTCATCCAGTTAATATTACTTGCCTTAGAAATTGTTTTTGCCTGTAGAATGTGATATGTTGCTTAAGATATAAAGTATATCTTCGAAATCAGCTTTGTGGTCACTCATTTTGATTCACGTATTTTTGTTTGGCAATTGCTCATTTGAGAAGCTGAATATCAAAATACGATTGTTGCGTTTGCCTAATTCTAGGATTTTGATAACACGATGTTTATCCAACTCCAATGTCTACGGTGTTTCACCGTAATATTCGAGACGAATATTCGCGAGTACTCGTTATGAATTTGCATTCATGAGTATACACTTGAAGCAAAACCTAAATTTTCTGGAGAAATGATTCACGGAATTGTTTCAAATGTAGGGTAGGGAACGGCTTCAGCTCCCCAAAGCATGCAATTTTAAACAAAATACTTACCTCGTAGTTAATTAAATTATCTTAAGCACCCATTGATGAGACACGATATGCATCACCATCACTCTGATAAATACACAATTGTTGGTTGATAATTAATTCAAAAAAAGTCTGCTTGATGTATGTGAGAATGAAAAGCGTATGCAAGGTTATGCAACAGAAATCTTGACTGTAATATTGACCATCGCCGGTTCACATTTCCCCGCATAAAGTTTGAAAGCAACACACAATAAACGATTCTTACCACATTCCGACGAGCAACCGAAGTACTGCGATAGTGATGAAATTAACCGCCATGCTCGACACCAGCGAGCAAAGGGTCGTGATTACGAGAGAAACCACGATCACATTCTTGCGCCCTTTGGTGTCTGCCACGTAACCCCACAAGTGCGAAGTCAAGATGATACCTGTTGTGTTGTTGAGCGCGGTGATGATATCAGAATGGGGAAAAACAGAAAAGAATTTATTATAGCTGTTTTCTACACGCTGCTATTCAATCCACTTCCCGGTAAGATGAGCTTTAAATGCACTGCTAGAAGATTGCACCTCCGGTGCCCTATAGATAAACTGCAATGCAAACAGTGAAAGCAAATGCCCCGTAAAATAAACGCAATGGCAAAGACTAGCTGGACAGCTGTTGAGAAAATTCAGTTCATCTTCTAGACAGTAAACAAACAATTCCAACAGCTGATCCAGTCATAACACGGAAGCGATCATAAATTTCAACAATGGGTAGCACGTCCCAACGCTAGGGGACAGTTTTACATCCGGGGTCAGCTTGCTTGTAAATGTGGTGAAATTGAACTTCAGATTTTATCAACCCGAAAACGTGACACCAATCGCCCTTGCTTGCGATGAGATTATGCCGCTAAGAAACAAAGTTTAAAATAACGCTCGTGTTTACTATTTCCCTGTGCAGTAGTGTATATTTGCCCTTCTGTCAGATGGCAATTAAAGCTCCCCAAGAGAGTCGGATGATGAATAGCAGAGAAAAACAAACTCAGCAGTAAAAGACTTACCTGCGAAGCTCACACCAGTGAGCACGCCTTTATCGGTTGCCGAGAGATTCAAGTCACAGTGAGCGGCCGGGATGAGGATCGATATGCCCATGGTTTCATTAATAACGGCTAACATTATCAAGGCGGACGCCAGAAAAACCTGCCATCCCATGCGACCGAACCCTGAAATTGAACGAGGGAAATTTTAAAAATTATCATTCATTTAATTTATTACGCTTTATATGCGAATGTGTGAACCTTGACCTTAACCCCAACCATATGGCTCGGCCCGACCTCAGAATCGCTAGTTTTTTACACCCTTGCTATCTTCCTTTCTTCTACATTCTTCACCACTTTAGGGCGTTTCAGAAGTTGTTTTGGAGAAACTTTTTCAAATACACCTGCCCATTTATGGTGCTTGCGGTAACGAAAGGCGTACTCCGCTTTCCACAAACCGCATGCCGAATTAAGCATTTCTTGGCGAGGTTCTCGGAAACATCACACTTATCCTAGGCAGTCACATACAAGTTTTCTGGAATCTGGTTGAAGTCCGGCTTCACATATGTCTCGTCATCCATTGCACAGCAGCGTGGTTTCGTTAACTTCTGGTCGTACAACTTCCGGGCTCGGCTTTTTGCGACCGTATTCTGTTTTTCATCATGGTTTGAGGACTTCTGAACCTTAAACGTACGTAGTTCAGCTCTAATTTTGGTATTCTGCACGAAAGTCTTGCTCACATGCAACTGTTTAGCCACATCTCGAACTGAAGCGTTCGGTTTTCGTTTGAAAGCCGCAGCAACGCGCTTGTGATCGTTCTCGTTCTTCGAACCATTTTGTGATACCAGACATCATGGAATTCGCGATTCCCAACTTTTCCCGATGGCACGATGCGATAAAAACTTATTTTTAAAGTACTCGGGCAAAACTTAATCGCGCACGCACTGTTCTTTCGTTGCCATTTAAAAAAAAAATGCGAAATCAACTCAAATAGTGTAAGTAATACACATTAAACTAAGGCTACGCAAAATTTCAATTAAATTTACACAACGAATCAAAAGTTAGAGCGATTTGCTTGTGTACGAATTTTTAACGGTACACCCTTTAAGATTGTAAATTTTTCTGCGCCTTCGTGCATGAAATTTCTAATGCATATATGTGCAAAAACATTGCTTAGCTGTTGGTAGATTTCGAGGTTTCTGTGATAAAACACAAAAACTGGAAGAGCGATTCCGTCCTATTAAACGTTAAATTATCTTAGAACTGTCTTCACTCCGCATAACAAAATTTTAATAGTTTAAATGCACTGAAATCTGCTTTATAAATATTCTACACCTAAATTTTTTATCACTGAAATCAGTCACTAGTGACATTTGCTTTTACACTCATAATATTTTCAAAAAAAAAATTTCAAATAAATACATTATTCACTCACGGTTTTTCCCTTAGTCATATTACTACGCCTTGAAGCTAAGAACATGTTTTAAAAGTAGCGCATCATGATCATTGCATCAGACTGTAGTGTAGAATAATGCTTACCGCTCCGTGTTCTGACTCTTTAAAATAGCCAATTACAAAATAGTTGGGTTCTGGAACCTTGGCCATAGGCTTATAGGCTTTACTGTCTTTAAATCTGGCAAAAAAAAAGATGAATGAAGGGTAAGAGATGTAATTTGGTATATATTTTGACCCATTTGCTGAATAGCTCGTTCAATATTCATCCAATATCGAAGATTTCTGTACCCAGGTAACGCATAAGCATTAGCATATGCAGTAAGTCAACCCTAAATCTGCATATCAGATGCTACAAGCCTTATATTAGCATTATATCAGCATCAGTTGTAAAGTTGAATTTCAAATGCTATTTAAATGCTTGTAGCCTGTAATAAACATTTCAAAATGCAAAATAGCATTGATGAAGCATTATCCTAGCATTGCAGCAACGCAGTAGTATATTGGGCAAAAAAAGGCATTTTTGTTGCATTTAAGGTGACTAAAAACGCTTTGGAGTATCTAAACAAGTTGTCCATCTTGTGGTGATAATTTGGTACTTCAAAACTTTACCGCTAGGGCGGCGCTGTTGCTAACTTTTGAACGAAACACAATAGAAGGGTGATATCAACAGCAAGTTTGTAGAAAATATAATTTTAAGCAACTTTGTTTCAGACATCATTTTTCTGTCTCTTCATTCGACCATGATAGAGCTATTTTTCTGCTTTATATCAGGGTGTCTCTTTAAAACTCTCTTTTTTCATTTATTACTTTTTTGTTTCTCATTTTAGGATTAAGTGATCTTCAATTAAAATATAGAAACCGTTATAGCGCACATTTTTGCAGAACAAAATTTTTTAACACTGCTTGTGATTCAAAAGTTACGATTAATTTTAGCTAAAAAAATGCGTTTTTTCTTTTCGCCCTTATGATTGTTTAGGTGAGAATTGACCAAAAAATCATCAAATTCTTGTTTTAATGGGTATCAAGGAATATAATGCTATATAAATGAGCCCGGGTACTTCTGGGGCACACAAGCGGGGACTGCTTAAAATCGGCCGTTTTTGTCGTTAAAATTACCCCTAACTGTTGAACAAGAAAATGTACTTATACACTTAGTTCAGCAAAAGCTTGTATCATATTTTTCTCTACACTTTGCTCCAAGATTATTTTTTCCTAAGAATTGAAACTAAAAAGTTAGAATAAAAAAACTTTCTACAAACTTGCTTTTGATATCACCCTTCTATTGTGTTTCGTTCAAAAGTTAGCAACAGCGCTGCCCTAGCGGTAAAGTTTGGAACTACCAAATTGTCACCACAAGATTGACAATTTGTTTAGATACAACTTTGTAGAAGACACCATGATTCGAAAACGTAACCCTTAGGAGTAATTAATTTCGCCCTGAAAAAAGGCTTTTCCGACCACTGTGCGTTACCCTAGACGATCCAAGTAAATTTGGCAGAGACGTGTTTACATTTTACTCCCATTTTTATGTGATTAACAGAGATTAAAAAGTGTGAAGAATCTCGTGACAGTTTGATTTGATCTGATGCAAGCTGCAAAACGAATTCGTGGGTAGTTTGGGTCAAATGTGATAAATTTTCCTGTGTGAGACCATGAGAATGTGATTTTTTGGTGCATCTGACTGATACTTATTGGACGTTGGGATTTTCGTTGGGAGTTCGGTTAAGAAACGGTTGTATAATGGCAACTCCGTGTAACAGCAGTAGGGTGACCAAGAAAAAATGGAGCCCTCCCTTCCTTGCATCATAAAATCACTTATTTCTATCTGGAGCTTCTGGTTGATTGATTGATTACATATTACAGTCTTGATCCTGTAGTTTAAATTTGAACCAAATCCACAAACATTTACCCAACTTCATAGCGGGTTGATGCTTGTACGGGAAAAATCATCAAAATGTATGGAGCCAGAACATGATTTCAGTTTTTAACGCTAAATGACGGAGTTAGTGCCATAGTAGCATCAAGATTGAGATTCCTAGAGAAAATTCGACAATATCTGACGCCAAATACCAGCCGAGGAGGACAAACAAACTTGCAAACACTCGTCCCAGTCTACAACCGAATGGTTCGGTTCAGCTCTGGAGCCTTCGTTACCAGCCCGATCAACTCAGTCATGGCGGATGCGGGCACACTACCCTTCGAACTGCTTTCGGCAAAGGCGATAGCGCGGACGGCCATCAGAATGCTATCGAAGAAGCGTAACAATAACACCCTTCCCTTGATTTGACGAGCATCGGATCGGCTCGAAGAACTAACGGGCACTACGTTATCAACCGTTAGCCAACTTACAAGGCCGAGCAAACGAGTTGGGCACGCTCGCAAACCAGCAGTTGTGTGGGACGTGAAGCGATCAGTACGAGCCGGAGACCCACCGGAAAAAGTGCAACCAATCGTACAACAACTGTTGGCATCACGCTTCAACCAGTCAACAGTAGTCTACACATACGGATCCGAGTCTGGCCAGACTGTAGGGTAGGCTGATGCAAAATTTGAAATATTTGCTCCCCTAAGCTTAATCGACGCCAATTTGGGTCCTGATAGTCCCCAAAAAATTTTAACACATTTGGTTTTAATTTGGCTTTGCACACGCTATTCAAAGTTTGTATGGGAATTAGTATGAAGAATCTCAAACTTACATTTCCAGCTCCCTAACATTTTGATATTATGTCCTTAAACCAAATCTTATATACATTCATATAGTGTAAGTTGTCGACTATCAAAATGCCGAAGATACCTGACATGTAAATTTTATACAAAAATAGTTATTCATCAAATATAATAATAAGAAGTAAAAATATGTAATGTATATAAAATATATAAATATAAAATATATAAAATATATATAACAATATAAATAAAATAAAATACATAAAACATATGAATATAAAATATTAAAAACATATCAATAATAAGAAAACAAAAATAAGAATAAAACATCAAACCTAAAGTGTGTATTTTATGTTTCATTGAATAACTATTTTTGTATGAAATTTACATATCAGGTATCTTCGGCATTTTGATAGTCGACAACTTACACTATATGAATGTATATAAGATTTGGTTTAAGGACATGATATCAAGATGTTAGGAATCTGGAAATGTAAGTTTGAGATTCTTCATACTAATTCCCATACAAACTTTGAATAGCGTGTGCAAAGCCAAATTAAAACCAAATGTGTTAAAATTTTTTGGGGACTATCAGGACCCAAATTGGCGTCGATTAAGCTTAGGGGAGCAAATATTTCAAATTTTGCATCAGCCTACTGTAGGGGCAGCTTACTACAACAATAGCACAGCTGGAACATACATTCTACAAAAAGAGTGCAGCATATTCTCTGCGGAAGAGTATGCAATAAAAATGGCGATCGCGATAGCAAACCCGAGCGATTTGGTAATTTTATCGGACTTTGCAAGTTGCCTACAGGCCTTGAAAACAGGGAAATCAAAATATCCATGGATTCAAGAGATAGAACAGGCAGCACGAACTTGATCTGTTGGATTTTACTGGATCCCTGGCCACGCTGGCGTCAATAGGAATACCGAAGCCGACCGACTTGCCAACTAGGCTAGACGACAACCGGCCATCGATATCCCAATCCCGAATAGATAGTAGTTAGTGCCATATACGCCAAATACCAGCGTCATATTGTATACTACCAGAAAATAATCTGAGTAAGGTCAAAAAAGGTTATTGGCAGTTTATTGAAGTTATGTCTGACTGATACTAGCAAAAGTTTCAGATAAGAAGAATGCAGGGCGAGCAATAACGCTGCTGCAGGAAATCCATCAAAAAGTAGAGCGATTCAAACAAATATGAAGACAGCAAACTTATAAACGTGAGGTGATTGAAAAGTGGAAGCAGCATTACGATGAACACCTGAAGAGCGCAGAGGCGGAACACGAGGGTAGTAGAAGGAATAGATCCATCGGTAAGACGAGGGAGATGTGCCAACTCCCACAATAGGTGAAGGCAAGGATGCGATCAAAAAGCTTAAGAACAATTAGGCAACTGGTAAGGATTGTATCTTAGTGAAACTTATAAAAGTGGGCCTGGATAAGCATAAACCCGGATAGACTTGTCTGTAAAAGT
This sequence comes from Aedes japonicus, assembly GCA_034211315.2. Lineage (NCBI taxonomy): Eukaryota > Metazoa > Arthropoda > Insecta > Diptera > Culicidae > Aedes > Aedes japonicus. Next base: position 239,082 of record JASCZW010000384.1, on the reverse strand, counting down.
ATCTGTCAGTTAGATCTGCAACTGGAAAGAGCGAGTTATATGCCCAATGTACAGGCTTGAATCACTGAGGATTGAGTTCTTCAATATCTTGAGGCACTGTTTATATTATTGCTACGCTCCTAGTGGTCGGATCTGAAATGTTTTGACAGAAGTTTGTTTTGAAATTTCCCGTTTCGTACAAAATTAATTTTCCGTTCGAGGCTTCCATCAAGTATATCTTCGATGAACTTTTGAGCACCAAAAGTTTGTCGAAGATATACTTGATGGAAGCCGCGAGGAAGATATCCTTGATGGAAGCCTCGAACCGAAAATTAATTTTGTACAATCACTTTGAAAATCTGAAGTTCTGGCCAGGTTGAAGCTGATGAAATTGACTAAATAGACTGTATGCACCGTGTGACCGTTCTCAACAGCATCATAGCAAGCGTTGAAGTGGAACTCAGGATCGGAAGTTGAATTTGAAGGTGTTGAGAACGATTAAGGCAAACCCAGGGCCATCGGATTATGATATCGCCAGGAATTCAATTCCAGCCAAAGCCCGTAAGAAGAATTCGTTTGCGAGAAGGATTTCGATCTTTTCGGGAGAGTAAGCAACCAAACACTGAAGCAGAATCTAGTGGCCAAGAGACGTGCTCGGAAGTGGTACGATGAGGTCATTATGAAGTAAGAAGGATGCATCCTCATGGGCCACGAAACGTACGTGAAGATGGACTATGGACAGCTTCTCGGACAAAAGTTCTGTAAAGCCACTAGTTAAGGTGATATCCCTAGCAAATTCAAATTCGTTTTTGCCGATAGATTTACAAAATCGCTTATGATCTGGCAAGGCATTTGCAGTTGCGGACGAAAATCCTGGTTTTCGTGATGAACAAGACTATAGATTCCGTAACAAGAGTGCCTGAAAAAACGTATTTTTCCGTACATTAATGGACCTGTGAAGTTAAAGCCTGACTTAGAATCAACCTAATTTCTTTACTTGAAATTGTTCTTTCCTTGTATTCTCCCATACGCGGGGTAACGATCTGTGATGATGTTGTTTTGAGAAGGAAATAATTTCTCATCACCATGAGGCTCTAGGAGTAGACAGCATTTTTTTGCTAGAACAAAGTTGTTAAGAGAAAGTATTGATAGTTCCGTTAGCACACGGCAGGCTGTGAAACTTGAATAGAAGTAGTTTTGAAATTGAGTGGAGGGCATTGTGAGGTAGTATTTCGAAACAGGAACACAAGCTTTTCCAAGCATCCCCATGCGGGGTAGGTCAAGGCATGATCGAATGCACCACCTTGACTGGTAAAAGTTTGTGCACTTGATCGTGCTCATATACTACCGATAGCATTTTTTAATAGTTTTAACGAACTGTCTATTTGTACTCCCAAATCCCCTACATGGGAGAGAAACTAATTTCTTTGAAAAACACATCATCTCCCCTGAATGACCTCAACTTCGCCCGATTAAAATATATTGAGCAATTGTCAAACAGAAGTAAACAAAGAGTGGAACGGTGACTCGGCATGCAAAAGAGATAAAGAGATGATGGAACAAAATGAACTCTCAGGTTAGCTAACAGAGTAGACAAATATGATGAGTAATAGTCGTGGAAAAATTCCTGTTTTCTTAAAAACTAAACCGGAGTAATTTTTCGCTATTTTTCTTTTGATGATCCATAAATGACCTACATTTAGGGAACTCAACATTCTAATTTCATTTAGATGATTTCTAGATAGATGCAGTTTTTTGCGTCCAGATATTAAATGACTCAAGCTTCATTCTCTATCAAGCAGATTTGTAGGAATTTATAAAGCTGGATTTGTGGATTGGCGATCGACAACAGACTTTATGTTGCGGCAAATCTTTTACAAGTTCCGCGAATATGAAGTCCCTATACTCCACCTATTCATCAATTTGAATGCCACATTCGATGCTATTTATCGTTAAGAGCTATGGATAATCATGAGCGAGAACAGTTTTCCCGGTAAACTGATAGGATTTATGAAGGCTACGATTGAGGGTTAACAGAACTGTGTTAGACTATTTTAAAAACGCAAAGAACTTCAACAAGGTGACGGTCTTTCCTGCCTCCTGTTTATTATTGCGCTATATGGTGTAATGAACTTTATCATGCAGGGATTTCAATAGCTCCAGTGAGTTCATCTGTTTCGCAGATGAACATTCTCGGAATAATATGCAATCGGCGTCAACCAAGTTTTGTGGTAAAACGTTGAGTCGCAGTTACGGTCCTAATGGGACGTTGGACTAGCATAAATATATCAGTAATACGGTAGTCTGAGGATTATTCAATAAACTACATAAGCAATTTCCAAATTGGTGAAAAAATGATCGAAGACAATCCAACAGCCCATATCTGCAGTCATGAATAAAAGTCCGTTTCCCTTGTGAGTTCCTTTTCCAGGAAGTTGAAAACAACACAAAATCACTCCATCCATTGGATAATTATTGGGTGAGATCTTTCTGTTTACAGAGAACGAGCAATGACGTATAGAGTCGAGACGGAAGTTCTCAAGTCCCATCCGTTAGAAGACAATGCAACATAATGAAACCTTCTGAGACTATATACTCTTAACAATTAGCCATTGACTTTTAAATTACAGTTTTACTCTGTACATGATATACATAGAAAAATATAATGAATTTTAATTGGCGCGTAAAATTTCCCCTCGTTTAATTCCAAGCCAAAGGAAGTGTGAACAACGAAATTGTTTGCAATGTTGCATAAGCCATAAAACAATGTTCGCTATCTTTCATAAAACAGACTAAATTCAGGCGTTATCTTGCTTAAATTTACATGAAATATACCATTAATGTAGAGTTTCCTTTATGTTTATGAGACAACGCTGAAAATTATATGTTTTTTTTTTCAAACTGTGTAAAGCATTCTGTTAACCTTTTCTTTTTCCAGTTAACCTATTTCCATTTTCTATTTACATATGCTGGTGGCTGTGTGGGTTCGTTTTTTTTGTCTCGATCTACCAATCCTTAATATCTTTTTCCATTGCAAGGATGTAGCCACGTCAGCGATTAAAAAGTGTTTTCGTGGAGATGGTTCCATTTTCTGCCTCAAATGAGCCAAACATGGTAACGATTGCTTTTGAAATTGGTATTGTAATTAGTGTAGGAAACCTAGTTTCTAGCAGGTTCATTTCACACACACATTTCAGATATCACTTGAACAATGCATTTAGCCATGGTAAGAATAAAGGACTTGCCTAACAACTCGTTTAAAAGCCGTTTAGTTTGAACCAAAAGGATTTGAAAGGATTTGTTTCACGTGCTATTGAAGTATCTGTTTCACCACAACTTATCGAAAAAACACGCACCTCGATACAACATAACCATTTAAAAAAAAATCACTCACCTACTATATCAATCGCTTCATCAAAGGTATGGCTTTTTGTCTCTGCTTGCGATACCAGGTCCAACTTTCCATTTTTCGGTGATTCAATGACAAAAATTCTACCGCCAGCAATGTTATCCACGCTTTGCAGCATTTTTTGCAGTCTTTTGCGTTATTTTTTTTTCGTCTAATTGAAAAACAGCTCAGCTGCTATTGGGCATGCTCTAACGGAAAAAAAAAGATTTTCCATCTGCCATCAACCACTACCCACATGAAACTAAAAGCTGCACCTTTCATCTGAATAATTTAAACTATCCTCCATCAACTTGACCTGCCTACGAACTACCTTCCTTCACGCTGATAAGATCCTAGAACGCCCATCAGCGGAATAGCCGGGTGTGTGTTCAGATGACATCTTTTGTTTGCCAGGGATTTTGGTGACGTGTTGCTAAAAGGTTTAATGAGATGCTTACTAGAAGCTAGTTTCCAACAACTGATAAGGATGGTTGCCGAATATTAGCACCGATGTTGAGAGATGAATAATGAAACGTTCAATTCTCGTAAACAACAGCAGAACGTGGGTGCCAATCAAGCTTTAATTTAGCATTTTCAGTTTTTCTTTTCCGGAATAATTCTCCTTCACTAAGCGCGTTTTAAGCTTGGAATGAGTATACAATATACAATATTGAATATTTTGAATCTTTCTGCACTGCAGCATGTTTAATCAGTTTCATTGACTATTAAACTATTTTGATTTCAATTATTATTGACAGCAACATAATGAAGGGCCAAGCCAAGTAACCTGTTGTTGTTATTTCGTGTTTTCGTGACCTGTACCAGACATATCGAAGCCATCAACACATGTGCCAGGACCAACAGTTGAATTTCGCTTTCGAAGGAAGACGTGAGCAGAAATTTTTCCGTTTCAGAACTTTACAACGACGACAACTAGAATTGATACCAAACCGATATGGCTGAAAGACAACCACGCCTACCAAGACACTACCGCCATCGAAAGTTATAAGCATTAATGGATTGAAACTGGTTAAATCTAATCTAGCAATTAACTTGATCATTTTTTGAACTACTGCAAATAACAAAACTGAAATACTTTATCAAGCGATCCCTAGTAAATGGGAGAAAATTTCAGTAATGTCCACTAGAAAAAGTTTATCCTTTGATTGACAGGACTAATTCGTTTGCGACAAACAGACTTCTTCTGTGTCGAGTGCTCGACTTGAGATATTAATCCACATACTTGAATAATTATCGGATAGACTTCAGTAAACATTCATCCATCAACTGACAGAGATATATTCTTCAAATCACTGCCACAACCCTACCATAAGCTAAATAAGCTAAGCATTGAAAATTATTGATTATTTACAATGTGCTTTAACCTATGGATTTGAAATAACACAATGATTAGAGAATGTTTTTATTATCACTGACAACATTAAAAAGTAATTCAATCAGTGTCAAACGTGTAAACATCGCAGAAAATCAACTTCTACGCCAACATGGTTGGAAATTTTAACACAAATTTCGTAAACCCCCAATACTTAAGTATGTCACAATATGCTGGCAATAATATCCCGGCCGCCTGAAGAGTCCACCAGATGTTCATGATGTGCTAACGCTTGCTGCACGGTGTCATCTCTCCCTGCAGTTACTTCTAGAACACGTCCTCGTATCCACCAATTCGTTAGCTTCGAATTTCCCATTCATCGATCACGATGACCAGATTGCCGGGATGCACTCGTCAGCGTCGGTAGATACTCCAGAACCCAACGCTTCCAGAAGTGATCGATCCGTAGTTGTATGAGGCTCCAAGAGGCTCGAACGGTTTTCGTAGATTCTGCAATCTGCATTGCTAGTTGATTCGCTCCTGTAGAACTTCCAAGGATGAAGTGATTGGGCGTCGGTTTCAACCTATCAACGTCTGCAACCCTTATAAGTCTGCAACTTATAATCTTGAGGCATGCTGGTAATTGCGTTCTTGAAGGAGCGTACTAAACGCTCCCATGATCCCCCCCCATATGGGGAGCTGAAGGAGGAATGAACAACTATTTCGTCACCGCATTCGTCAACGTCGTCGCCGCATCTTGCTCAATGTTCTTGAATTGGTCCCAGAACACGCGATCTGCTCCAGTTGACGATGACCAGATTGCCTGGATGCACTCGTCAGCGTCGGTAGAATACTCCCAGAACCCAACGCTTCCAGAAGTGATCGATCCGTAGTTGTATGAGGCTCCAAGAGGCTCGAACGGTTTTCGTAGATTCTGCAATCTGCATTGCTAGTTGATTCGCTCCTGTAGAACTTCCAAGGATGAAGTGATTGGGCGTCGGTTTCAACTATCAACGTCTGCAACCCTTATAAGTCTGCAACTTATAATCTTGAGGCATGCTGGTAATTGCGTTCTTGACGGAGCGTACTAAACGCTCCCCATGATCCCCCCCATATGGGGGAGCTGAAGGAGGAATGAACAACTATTTCGTCACCGCATTCGTCAACGTCGTCGCCGCATCTTGCTCAATGTTCTTGAATTGGTCCCAGAACACGCGATCTGCTCCAGTTGACGATGACCAGATTGCCGGGATGCACTCGTCAGCGTCGGTAGATACTCCAGAACCCAACGCTTCCAGAAGTGATCGATCCGTAGTTGTATGAGGCTCCAAGAGGCTCGAACGGTTTTCGTAGATTCTGCAATCTGCATTGCTAGTTGATTCGCTCCTGTAGAACTTCCAAGGATGAAGTGATTGGGCGTCGGTTTCAACTATCAACGTCTGCAACCCTTATAAGTCTGCAACTTATAATCTTGAGGCATGCTGGTAATTGCGTTCTTGACGGAGCGTACTAAACGCTCCCATGATCCCCCCCCCCCCCCCCCCCATATGGGGAGCTGAAGGAGGAATGAACAACTATTTCGTCACCGCATTCGTCAACGTCGTCGCCGCATCTTGCTCAATGTTCTTGAATTGGTCCCAGAACACGCGATCTGCTCCAGTTAAATTCCGATGGTTGTCGGAGGATGGATTTCGTTGGGTGCTCCTCGTCGGCAATCAAAGCGGCGAATGCACGACTTGGTAGACAGATCGTAGGCTTCTTCGACTGGTACAGCACGGATGGTCAAGCATGTGATCAAGCAAAGCCAACGTTTCGCTGCTGCGCGTCCTACTTTCACCAGGATTGGTTCAAAATTATCGACTCCAACAGCTAAAAGGGCGCACACCTGGTGACAGACGAGCTATTGGAAGCGGACCAATCTTCGGAATCGTTGCACGGCTTTGAACATTCTGCACCATTGACATCGAACTACTACACTTCAACCTGTTGTTCGTAGCCTAGGATAACCGTTTCGAAATTCCCGTGCCTCCGGTGATAATCTCCGAGAATAAGGTTGGTATCTAGGTGTTTTCTGGGCAATATTATTTGAAATTTGAAGACAACCGCTATTTCTCTCGTAGCAGAGATACATCATTGGTGCTAACTTCTATAGTATGCTTGATTTCCCAAGCACAATTTGATCGTTGCTTGGTAGTTTTTTGTTCTTTGAAAGGACGGCCACCTCGTCTTGGTAAGACTCCAATTGAACCAGCTTCCAAATCAGAATTTTTGCTGAGTCTGTTCCACCTGTTTCAAGATTGATTTCTCGTACTTTTCGCTGAATCTACGGCGTTTAAATTTGTCTATGCACTGAACTGCGTAGGCCGTCATCCTCGAAAAGCGATTCCATTTAGAAAATCGTTTAAACTATATCGCATTGCTTAGCACTAGAACGTTATGATGAACGTAACTGGCTCGAAGATCTTCATCCGTAGTTTAGATGCATTTTCTCGGATTGGAGACATATTTCAGTACCTTCGTTTTAGCCGACAGCGGATTAAGCTGTTCCATCCGGTTTGACGACACGGAAGTACACTATCGCAGAGTACGCCACCTCACTTACATCCACAAATATGTGAACTCTCAACGAAGCGTATAGAGCGGCATTCGCACGTTGGTATACGAACATTATTACTTCCTTCAGCATTTCGATTCACTTCGTCCATCTCTCGTAGATTTGTTCATCGATGCACTCGGCCCACTTGATTGCACTGCGCCAGATGTCTTGTATTATAATCTTCTCATGCACTAGCACGCATGCCAGCAATCCCAAAGGGTCAAAAACGAACGCGCTTAGAACGCGCTTCAGAGCCTGCCGTTTTGTTGGCCTAGTAGCTGTCTTGATTAGCGTTACTATTTCTTCCCGGAAATATGTCTAGAACCGCAGCACATCATATTCTGCATGACACAACACACATAATACACGTTCTGAATCAGCCTCCAGTGCGAGGTTTTGTATTGCTTCGGTGTTTCACCTAGGTTTCCCAGGACATTCAAATTGCGTAACTCAAAGCCGACTTTCGAGTGAATCCACCGAACTTCGCCCACAACCTTTTTCGCTTTGTCAACTGTCTCACAACTATCCAGGTAGTCGTCGACGTAGTGGCACTTACGGATCACCCCCGACGCCCGTGGATATCGCTCGGTTAATTACTCCACGATACGGCTTTTCACAAATGACGGAGAACTAGTGGCTCCGAAACTAACCACTACCATCATGAATACGTTGAGAAAGTCGTTGAGGTCGTCGCGAAACAAGAAGCTTTGTGACGGTTGATCGCGTTCGATAACTCTCGTCTGGTGAAACACACAACAAACATAAGTGTCGAATTAAAGCTTGTTCAAACAAATTTGGAGAAGCTATTCAGCTATTTCTTCTAGAACAGCTGAATAGCTTCTCCAAATTTTCTTGAACAAGCTCAAATTCGACACTTATGTTTGTTGGGCATCTCTTTGATGTCACCACTTACGGCCATTGGATACTGTCGGAAGCGGATCCGAACTGGCACAAGAAGGTCTGGTCCAGAGAGCAATACAGAATTTAAGGATTTCCATCGACTTTTGCTGCCAAATCAATCGAACTTTACTTGGCTTCTTTGGGTTGCAGACGGCACCAGCTCTTCCCGAGTGACTCTCTGATCCCCTCGGTTGATCAACGAACCTCAACCCTGAAAAGGGAGAAATTGAATGTGAAAAGAAAAAAAACAGCCATTTGCATAAGCATAAGCACAATTGAATCGAGATAGCAAGATAGCAGCGAGCTATATTTTTCGGATATCATAGTAATAGCTATGTCATGCAAATAAAAACAGGTAAATTTAATTCAATTATTTAAATAAGCTAGAACATTCACGAAAAGTATTTACAAATGCCTACAGGTTATAAATCGAATCTTGGTTCTTTGTTATGGCTGGATAAAGAAACAATAGTGCAGTAAACTGAATTGTAACTAGGATTTCAAAAATCGGTTTTATGTAACCCAAATAACTTAATTGTCTAGCTTTAAGCTAATTACCACCCAATCCTGGCTCTGTGATTATTGCTGGAAGAAATCTCACAAAGCTTAGAGGGTGTCCCACATCAAATTGCATCAAGTAAAAAACGCTGTAGAAAATTACCTAGTGGTCCAATCCTTTGCAAACATTTTGCCACTATTATTTTGCCACTCGTCACGACTTGGAGCCTTCTGCACCTTGTACTTTTGGATTTCCTCCCGGTCCTTGGCTCTCTGAACGAAAGACTTAGAGAGATTCAACTTTTTGGCACATCCCTGACTGAAGCATTGGGATTCCGCTTAAACGTTTTCACGACACGCTTGTGATCCTAATCACTGATAGAACAACCATTTTGACTGCATTTCTCGGAATCGAAGTTTCGTAGTAACATTTAATCACACGACTCACCGTTGACTGCATGATTCCGAGTTGTTTTCCGATGTCCCGATGAGAGAGTTGAGGATTTTCCAGGTGCATGCACAACATCAATTCACGCCGTTATTTTTCGGGTGACGCCATTTTTTTCCAATTTTCGAAAAACTGACAATGATAAAAATACAACAAAAAAGCACTCTAAACTACTTCTACCCAAATTTTCAAGAAAAAATAACAAATGAGTAATTTTTATAGCGTTTTTTCCGTGATACAATTCGATGTGGGACACCCTTTAGTGCAACAACATTTGTGTGGCGAGTACAACCGTAAAGACTGGTTATTGAAGAAAGTGGACACCTGTTTATCAATGGTTTAGGGTTAAAACTTAACGAAAAATTGTGAATTTTCGATCAGTGTGTACAAACATTGAACGATGGATCGTATCAGCTTATCAACTTGCAGATTAATTCTGCACAAATTGTTTTCCGAAAAGTTGTCGATTCGATAATTGGCAAAAAGTGTGATTTAGTGCTCATCCGCAGCCCTCACGATTATTTGGAAGTTTGGAGAAACGTGTTCTCTTGAAGATCTACCTAAATCTGGTGCAAAAAGGTGGGAGCGGTTCAGTTATCGCATAAACCGTGTTCCGTTCGTGAAATTTCCAAAAAAAATGGACATTAGCGTCGGAACTGTGCAGAATATCAAAAAGCGTTACAATATAAGAACCTACAAGAAGCAGAAAGCCCCTAAAAGGACAGATTCGCAGAAAGCCTCTTCAAAAATACGGTCACGGGACATGTATGACGTTCTCCTCTTTTGCAACGCTGAGCAGAGGAGCAGTGCGATAATCCGAACCGAAACATGTGGGAAAAAAGTTTTGGTTTGGCAAGCCATTTGCTTTTATGGCTTAAAGAGTTCTTCTTATTTCACATTGGGCACAATCAACGGCGAAAATTACAGAAAATAATGCATCAAAAAATGGCTTCTAACCATCTACCGAAAGCATACGCATCCTTCATTTTTTTTGGCGAATCTGACATCTGCTCACTACGCTCAAGAAGGAAACAGTCAATATAATCGAAAATGCCAAAATCCCCCAAACTGCCCTGAACTGCGTCCTACCGAAATATAGTGGGCAATAATTGGGCGGCATCTAAAGAAATAATGAAGAGGAGCAAGCTCTGTTGACTGTTTCGAGAAAAAATTGGTCTGCAGCACAACGAAAAGTTACGGAGAAAGTTGTACAGAATCTAATGGATTAATCAAGGGAAAAGTCCGAGCGTTCTTCAAAAATGAGAAGTTAATATTCAAACTCACGTGAATTCGGTCATATGTATAATGATTATCAATTTTATGAAGTAAACTAATGAATTTGTTCGAAAATAAGTATTTTGAGAAACAGGTGTCCATTTAAAATTTAAAATTGGTTCACAGCTTTAGAACCCTATTGGTCACAAGTACACCTTGAACCTTGCACCTTGCAACATATTCTAGCGCTTTTTGGTACCAGAATGTTTGTTTGTGTTTTGAGGGGTTGTTTGTTGTGAGTTATGATTTTAGGAAGGAATCTTTAAGCTTGGGACCGATCTGCTGGTACTTTGTGAGATTGGACGGAGCTCTGGCGTGTTGGGAGGGTTCTTGTCCTTGCGCACCACTTGAACGTTGTTGGCAGCATACCACCTTTTTTTCGCCATGGCAAGATGCCATAATAGAACGGAAAAATTGTGTCGCCTTAAGAAAGGCAGTAGACGTTTTTGTAGGCAACCGCTCCGATAAATTTCCTGGTTGACGGTTCCGGTCGCAAAGTAAACGTTGCTTTTCAAGCCACAGGTACAGATGGCCTGCCACACCAGATATTTTTTCGCGAACTTTGACAGTTTAATGTGCTTGATAATATGTGCCACCTTTCGCCGTCCGGTTGTCGTATAAAATTCCTGTCCAGGAAGCTGTTTAAAGTCTACCTTGACGTAAGTTTCATCGTCCTGTACCACGCAATCAAACTTCGTCAGCATCGTCGTGTACAACTTTCGCGATCGTGCTTTGGCCAACGTGTTTTGTTTATCGTCGCGATTTGGAGTCACCACTTTCTAGTAATTCGACAGTCCAGCTCGTTTTTTGGCTCTATCCACGGTTGAAGGTGCCACTCCTAGCTTCTTTGCGACATTTCGGACGGACAGGTTGGGGTTCCGCTCGAAACAGCGAGTAACTCTTTTTGTAGTCGCTGTGGCCTCTGCCTTCCGACTTCCCCCCGATCCAGCTTTTCTGGCTGTCGACAAACGTTCACCGAACACTTTTAATACGTTGGTAACATGTGATTTAGCCACATTCAACAATATCGCCAAAATGGCGTGAGAGTAGTTTGAATTTTCGCCATGCACGTGCAAAATTTTGATGCGTTGCTTCTCTTCCTTCGACGATATTTTGATAACTGAAGTGCTAATCTCAAAATCAAAATAGACAGAGACTACACGCACACATCTTCAAAATGAGGGGTGTGCAATTTTTTTTTAATGCACGATGAAAGGAAATGCGTCAAGTTTACGTTGACTAAATTTTGATCGAAACACTTTTTGCTTTATGAGCGAGCATTTTTGGCAGAGAAGATTTATAAACACTAGATGTTGTTATGATGGTGGAATTAAAAACACAACAATTTGACAAAAAAGATTTTTCATTAGGGCCTAACTGACAAACGTAAACAATGGCGTCTTCCACCAATTTCTTGTTGCACAAAGGCTAAACATGTAAGCCACCAATTATATCGGATAGAAGAACTCTTCCTCTTCGAAATGACCGTGGTGGATTGATTAGGCGAGTTTTCAATGACGAGAAATTCGCGGAAAAAGCCATTGTTTACGTTTGTCAGTTAGCTCAACAGCTTTGCTTCAATTTTTTAGCGAATCTAACTAGCAGAAATGATACATATTTGCTTGAAGTATATCGTTAATTTAAGAAAATAAAAACCATTGTATTTCATTTACCAACTTTTGGGATTTTGAAAAACTGTATTTTTTACACAAAACATTATAACATCCGCAAATCAAGTGCTTATAAGGGAACGTCCATTAAAAATGTCACGCAAAAAGTGACTTTTTATAACCCCCCCTTGACACGTTTTTTGTATGGACCTTCAATTTTTTTTTGTATGGATTGTCACGTTTTCCCAAGCACCCTCTCCCCCCTTACTGCGTGACATAATTACTGGACCTTCCCTAATGGTGTATTGAGCACCCACCCTGATTATTCGCCATTTATACTACCTTGGCAAGAATACCGTCAGAGATGCTCCCGCGAGCAAAATTCCCGAAAACATGTAGAATGTCATTTCGCAGTTTTCTTCCATGATGAATCCGACCAAGCTGCTGAACGTGAAGCTACTCATTCTCGCCATCATCATGCTCAACGATACGGCCATAGCTCTGATGTGCGTTGGAAATAAAGATACGGTAGTTCCGTTCACCAGCACCATCGTAAATCCGGCTAAGGTAACCTCAGTACAGAACAGCGCAATCATCGCGTATCGGTTGGTAGTGAATAGCACTAAAACTCCGCAGCTGGCAGCCACCAAAAAATTTACAACCACCATTTTCTTTTGATCTATTCTACCCAACAGGATAGCTATGATGGCGCTGAAAACAGTTCCAAATGTAGCCAGAATTAGGATCGAAATGAACGTTTGATCGTGAACTTGGGCTACGCAATTCTGCACAGTTGAATTTTTGACGAGCTTAGCCATATGAGCGTTCTTCACCACTGTGCAAATGGATTGATTTTCCGAAGATAAAGTTGCTTGATTCATAAGTTCCGGGTACCAAAGACCCAAACCGCCGTATCTGTTAAAATGTAATTATCAAAATATGTTCTTAAATTTTAAAGGGGCATACTCACACTGCAAAGGCACTGATCTGCTGTAAACAACATACTGCAAAGTATAACAGCAACGGCCATTTCAGAAGGGGCACGGTTTGTTGCCGCAATGACGCAAACAGCCCCAACTTACGATTGGAAGTGGCGGATTCTGGTTCCAAACTGAAGTCCGCAAAGCCAGATAGGGATCCCTTGTTCTTGCGATAGCAAAACCGCAGTACGTCTAAGGCACGGTCAGTTTTTCCAATAGCTAGGTAAAATTTCGGGCTTTCTGGTACAAATCCGAATGCCACGGCAGCTGCTAATCCAGGAATTGTGTACACAATAAACAGCAGTCGCCAAGGATTATAGAAGTAGCCTTTCCCTAGCTCTATGGTCCAATCATAGGAAAGAATCCACCAACCGATCACTTGAAATAAATTGCAACTTAATTTTACAGCTCGTATTGAGAGTCGATTTAAAATCTACGTGCGATATAAGCCATTGTTAGCATAGCTGAAATTGAGGCAAATGCAATCGTCTGTGCTCGCTTCGATTGCATGCAAAACTCTCCCAAGTAGGGAAATACCGTTGCCGATGGAGCAGATATACTGTAAATATTAGCATTATTAGCTAGTGTAGCGATTTAAAATACTGAAAATCCAACTCACCACACGCCTGCAATCAATCTAAGTACCAAAAGTGACGAGAAATCATTCGCAAAACTAGAAACTACCGCGCAAACCGCAGTCGCATATAGCCCGTATCGCATCATCTTCCGTCGACCTCTAGTATCCGATAGATAACCCCAAACATAGGACGAAACCATTATGCCAAGAAATGTCGCTCCACTCAGGAGTCCTTGATTGCCGGTGCTCATCGGTAGATCGCACTTGGCAGCCGGCAGAATCACACTGATCCCCATAGTTTCGCATATGGTGGCCATGATGGTTACAGCACATATCACAATCAGCTCCAACTGGGCTCGCCCGAAGCCGATAAGCACCAAAGCATCGTCGAATTGAACCGTTTTGCAGTGCCCAAATTTCTCGACACTCGAAGAATCCGACTCAAATTCGCCATTCTCAGTCCCAACTTGTTGCGGTGGCATCTCGTAGCTGACTGTCTTCACGAGTAGAAATCTGCTAAATTCGGGTTACAATTGGATAATATGTACATGATAGCAACAATGGTATGTGTACGCACTGGAAATCTGGCATTCACAGCCAATAAAAACAAACGAGACAATTAGTGTGAGGTCTATGGACAAAAGTAGGATTCATTTCTCTGAGACATATTCAAATCGTTGGGTTCTATCCGAACTTGGTTTTGTTCTATTAGTTTACATGGGTGAAGCGTGAGAAAGTGAGAATTTGGATTTCTTCTAAGGTACTATTCAAGCATTCCCGTTTACATGTTATTGTTATTGGTGACAACGAGAACAAATCATCATCTTTCAACAACAATTTGATATATGCAAGTATTTTGCTGTGTGAAACTGTTAGACCGATATTTGACTATAAACAAGCTTGGCTCTGAGCGTTTGCAGTGACATCATTTTTATCAGCTCCTATCTTTATGAGTACAGGTAATTGGAGTGCAAATTTTGGCCAAAATATGTTCAAATAAACTGATTATGAGGCAACACACGCAAGAAGTCAGTTGCTCGATTAGCTCAGTCATTGAAGACGCTGCAACAAAGCAACACCACAGAGAACAGACGTTCATCTTCGGTCTGCTATTTGTGTAAAACTTTAAACCGACATTTCAAATTGTATGTCGATGTGCTCCTGGTAGGCGGCGCTGCAGTTGAATGATAACTGTCATGTCAATGTTCATCAATAAAAAGCCTAGCACATAACCTGAAAAATTTTGTTTGTTTTTCTTTGCACTTCTTTCTTATGCCGGCTGCCCCCCTTAGGGAACGTCCATTAATTACGTCACGCAAAAAATGACTTTTCATAACCCCCCATCCCCCTGTTGTCACGTTTTTTGTATGGACCTTCATTTTTTTTTGTATTGATCGTCACGTTTTTCCAAACCCCCCCCCCCTCCCCCCCCTTACTGCGTGACATAATTAATGGACCTTCCCTTATACTTTTACACACGTTTTCCAAGAAAAGGTATATGGACATCAATGTCTGTTCTCTGTAGCAACACTATGCAGGAAATGGCTGGGTTCGATTTGGCAAAGAATATGGTTCTTCTTGCCGCACAGTTATATAAATGTAAAAATGGTACAGTCTACAGTCATCGAAAACATTCAATTTATAAATGTGAAAGTGTTGAGAGCAAGCGCTTTACCAATAGTGATAAGCTTATAACGCCCAGAAAGAAAAAAAAAAAAAGCCATGTAATCATGATGGTTCTGGAGACTTTCTGCAATGACGAGGCAGATTTTTGCCAAAAACAGCTACCGTACTATACACACAAAGAATAATAATTATTAAAATTATAAAAAACCATTGCTAATATTGAAACGTTGCATTGGTTCTTTTTTGTTGAAGGCGGGTTGCTTTCAAAACAAAAACCTTTAAACCACCAATTTAAAATTTGTCTGCTTTGTACATTTAAAAGTTGAAATTTTCAAAACAAATTGTAGAACTGTCAAATTGAAACCGTGGCATCGTTGAAATGAAAGCAAATTATTTTTATTTCAAAATTCAAACTTTCAACCAAAAAGTGTCGAGCAATCACTAATAACGAAAAGCGCAAGAGTGTATTGCAAGGTGCAGCCTCTAAGGTGTACTTGGACCAAGGGGTTCTACAACAGTGAACCAATTTCAAATCTCTCCACAGAAAAAAATCTTGTAGTAAAAACTACCATTTTACCCGACTACGCTTATCTTTAAAACTACCATGAAATTTCAGTAAACTTTACTACGTTTATGGTAAAGTCTTCAACGTTTGTGGTATATGTGACAGACCTCATATTGATGTCAATCGCACCATGGTTGATCTAATCGCAGGCATGGTAAAATCAAACGCATTTATAGTCAGCTGAAAATTGTTGATGCTTGCGCTCAATTAAAGCCTCGAAATGGTAGTTTCTACTGCGGTTTTTGTTTGCGTGTAGTTGTACATTGATTGTTGGTGATCTCAAAGCGTGCTGAAATTATTAATTAAATGAGAATGGAATATATACCCTGCTTGTACACGATCTTCAGTCGCAGTCACAATTGACAACATTGCCCAGGCCACGCCAACGAGCGTCTTCATGCTGAAATGCTGAAAACCCAATTAAGCCTTTAATGATCTAAAATGTGATGATAAATACTAACTTATTTATATAAGCTATAACCACAATGGTACTGGCTCTTAGCTTCGGGTATTGACAAAGAATCCCTCCTGAGCCCTTTAGGCACGCCAAACCGGCCAGTTTCACGCAAGGACCAATTCTACTATAAAAAGATATTTAGACAATTAAAATCATAAACAGCGCTCACATTATTGAACGATCTTACACAGTTTGCAAAAGGGTTGTTATGTCCATACGTTTGGCAACTGACTACAAATAAACTACGGTCACAAGATGGCGAGAAGATGCATAAAAGTTGATGTTTGCAACAGTGCACAGCAAACTACACTATCTTTGGCAAGGTCAAAAACAAATAACCTTTGTAGTTTAGTAGGTCAAAAAAAGAACCCCTGGTTTTTAAAAGAACGAATTCGTGGAGTTTTGGCTTAAGTAAAGGCCAAACCTACGGAAGTACCACGCAAATAAAACTTTAATAATAACTTGTGGCATAGGACCTACGATCCTATCTAACTGTATTCGTATCTCTTTTATATAGGGAGAACCGAATGCACACGCTGCCAGAAATAATTCCAGGACAATCCCTTTTATTCTCACCAAGGAGACGAACTGTACCCTTCATATCAAACCAATTTACCCATGGGCCGAGACCAACGGCTTTATTTCCGTTCAAAAGGAAAACGTTATTAGAGATTTTTCCTGAGAGGCAACTACGCTTACTACACCATCGGCACCGTCAGGTCAACAATAGCTATTCACTGGACTTAAATGACTATTCAATCACAGACAAACAGACATACACATTGATCAATACATATCATCGTCACCAAAACACCTGTGTCATCTATTGAGCACATTGTGATGGGTGATAAAGCTGAACAGATGGCGATAGTGTACTAATGTCAAACTTAAGGGAATCGACCATGCGCACAACCAGTGGTGAACCAAACCCGTTCTCGAATACGGACAATGGACTTGGAGCTTGGCTTGCAGTTGGATCTGGAACAACCTCGACCGAACGTTGCTTCAATTGTTTGGTGTGTGAACGTATCAGCCGTTGTTGATCTTGCAGGAACACGTTGTAGTTCACTTTTCCGATGCGGTCGATGACCGCATCGGCTTCCCAATGCCAAGAATTGTCTTAATGGACTTGGGTATACACAGAACCACTGGAAGCAAACTGTCTCGAAACTGCTCCGTGGTTCATGTTGAATCGATCGTTTTGCTGTGCTGCTTTCGTTTGTGCAGCTGGAGTGGCTTGATCAGGCTTTACCCGAGTAACACATCTTCATGATTTTATGTTGAACAAGCTTCTATATAACCAAATCTGGTCATATGAAAGTTATTTGAACCGTTATAAAACTTGTGTGTTGCTTGGGTATGTGCCTATAGCATCGACGAAACAGGATCGGTCGACCGAACATCAGTTTTACTGGAGACTTGTCACCAAGGTCAGTCGTGGGCGTTATCCAGTAGACTTGCAAAAACGTGTGTAATGTTTCCTCCAGGGTCTCTCCTCCCGATAGAATTTTCCGCAGGGTGCACTTCAGTGTATCCACGAAACTTTCTGCTAATTTATTTGACTTGGAATGGTAAGGTGCTGTGCGTACGTGGCGAATATCTTTTTTTTTGCACAAAGTCTGGAACACGTGGCGGGTGAATTGGTTACCATTATGCGAAACGATGGTTTATCTATGCGAATGTTTGCAATAGCAGCTTCGTGGTTGCTCTGCTCTTTGTTGATTTGGTTGCGTACACTTCGGGTAACTTGGTATACGGATAGACTACCACCAGGAAGTATACGCCATCCACAGGTCCAGCGGAGTCCACGTGAATGCTGCTGACCACGGCTTGTCAGGAATGGCCCAAGACTCCAGGGTTGTCTTGACGGGTGCTTTTCCAGCAGTGCAGCATGGAGTGCAGTGCTGGACGAATTCCTCAATGTCGTTATCGATTCCTGGCCAGAAGACGAAAGTGCGTGCGATGAACTTCATGCAAACCATACCCGAATGTCCTTGTGTTGCTTGAGGATTTGCCTTGCTCGGAATGACAACTCTGGCGTGGAACAGAATACAGCCGTCGAAATGAGTAAGGGACTCTCGTCTGTTGAAGAAGGCACGGACTTCTGGATTCGTGATTGTTCGTGTATATGTTGAGCAGCCCTCGTGGGTGTACTACAGAACCGTTTGAAGCGCCTTGTCAGTCTTCGTTGCTACTTGGATTGCTCCGAAAGAAACTGGAACTTGGTCGATAGTGTTACGAACAATGCTCACCATGTCTTCTTTTGGGAAAATCGCTACCCCGACGTAATCTTCCTCTGGCTGCCTGGTACGGTCGATCAGCGTGGAGAGCATATCGGTGCAACTGAAGTCGTTGGTGGACACGTGATGGAATCGTAGTTGAGTAGCATCAACGCCCACCGCTGAAATCGATTTGCTGTATGCAATGGAATACCCTTCTTCGAACCAAAGATTGACAGCAGCGGCTTATGGTCTGTGAAGTGAATCGCCGACCCAGAAGGTACTTGTGGAACTTTGTTACGCCGTAAGTTAGCGCAAATGCATTCTTTTCCTCGACGCGTGCTGGATAATTGCACCAATGATGGGTATCTTGGGATCATAATGCGCCAGCAACAGATCGGACTGCTCAAAATACCGCTGGCAATCGGTATTCCACTGCCATTGCGTATCCTTCTTGAGTATTTTGTCGAGAGGACGGCGAAGCTCATTGATGTTGCGAACGAACCGGCCGTAGAAATTAATGACCCCCCCTGAAGGATCGGAGCTCGGAAACGTTGATTGGTGCCGGAATAGGGGCGACTTCGTTGATGGTGATCGTCACATACTTGCGTTTTCTGGAGCTATTGGTGGTTAACAAAAATCCCTTTGGTTTTGGGTCTGAAACTACCCGTCTTCTTGAACTACTTCTTCTCACGGAGTTGAGTGGAAGAATAACTTGAAGACTTTTTGACACAGCCACATTAGCCTTATTTGTGGTCGGTGCGGTTAGTAAATGGACGAACATAGTGCATTTGTCCACACTGCCAGCAGGTAGTACGAGAGATGGACTNTGGATGGTGGTGTCCGATTTGAGGTTGACGAGCCGCTGGAACTCGTCGATCAGAGTTTGAATGGTCACCGATGCTTCTGCTCTCTCACTTCCGATGCGGGAAAGAAGTCTTGCTCGAATATCCGTGTAACGTGGTGCTTTGAGACCACAGACGAACATTAAGCACTCGTATTGCTCGATCTTCAAATCCTTGAACTCGAACTCTTCACACGCCCGGTTGACCTTGCCCCCATAGGTGATGATGTCGTTCGGATCTGATTTCATCAGTTGCAGGCATTGATAGCGCTCGTAGAAAACGAAGGTACAAAAAGATCTTGGTCAGCGTCTTGGCGGTTTCGGCGAACGTGACTTGCTTAGGCAGCTTTGGAAGAATGTATTTTTTTTTTTTTTTGTATATGATTTATGCCAACCATTTAATACTGAGTTCACTTGCAAAACTGCATTCACGTCAGAAATGAAGACGGTAACTTGAACAAAGTATTCCCCATTAATTCGCAATTCGATAAGACGGTCACTCATGGAACTTTTTGCAACCTTATTCAGTTGGCAACACAGACTTTATACTATTATTTGTATAGATTTATCATCCGGATTATCGGGATTATCTCTATTATCGGGAGGCTGAGATTTTCCTTTCATTAATGCACTTTTCTTTTTATTATTTGGATAATGTCCAATCCCTAGCCTGGACAATCGCCTGATGCCATTTAATGTCCAAGATTTTAGCTTAAAATCTAGCTAACAAGAGTTATAATCAAAAGAGAAAATCAATGGCCGCAGTGAAACTATTATTAATTAAACAACAAAACAGTTTTGAACGATTGTGTAGCACATAATAACCATTACATACATCTTAAAATCTACTACCCCTCGTGAATTGGAACCTGCATGCCAACCTTACAAGAAGACCACTAATCATACCCTATCACGTGTCCGAAGCTATTCGGCATACTTGTCAACACTTCAAATCAAATCCACTTCCACTTCCACCTTTCAGTGTGTGAGCGTCTATTCTATCTATATTTCTTTTTGTAGGTTGGCACGCAGTGAACTGCCTCCCAATTATAACGGTATTCACTCGGGACTTGACAAAATTATCGGATATTTCATCCTAGAAGCAATCGATAGAGCTCATTCATCCGATGCAAGACCAAGGTGAGGGGTCTCTGACCTCATGTAGAAAATCAAACATTTTTCAAGCCCACCTATACATGTAGCAAACAGCACTTCTACATGTTAGAGCACCCAACACTTTCCCACTTTTAGCTATCGTAGAATTTGCTACAATTATTCCTAACTTGCGCTACCTATTTTCATGCGACCTTTTTTCCGATTCAATTTCAGATTTGGAAAAAGAGGCTACCTTAACCCAGTTGGTTATGGGCAGGATGAACAGGAGGTAAATCTGCATCTCAATCGTTAGAACTAAAATATAACAAATAGCAACGTTATCCGTCTATGTACTGCTATCAACACACTGCGTCTCTGTTCTTTCCCCCACAACTTTTCAATAATTCTCTAGCGTAACTATTACAGGATGATTGGCAAGATTCAACGTTTTCAAGATGAACAGAACAGCCTCAACTAAGATGATTGGACGAACCCAAAAGAGCGAACCTTGCCCGGCCATCGCCAAATTAGAACCATTCATCGAGAATCAAAGTAGTCTGAATTTGTTTCAAAGCAAAAACAATAACAACTGACATCATACTTGAGACGACCTAAAATTAAAAATATTATCGAAACGATTATCATTACGACAAGTAACTGGACATTGATGAAAATAAAACAAAAACGAATATCATATAATCTTTTCACTTTAAACTGTAATCAGTGTATTTGAAGCGAGCGTTTTACGCCACACAAATCAGACATTTATTAAAATAGTTCAATGCCGTTGATTTGTGATGAATTAAATACTACTGCTGCGATTGTTTTCAAGTAATGAAAATATGTAAATAAACGTAGATTGTACAGAGAATACAGTTCCAGCATTGAATGAGTGTCAACAAAATGCTGGTTAGACATGCTTTTTTGACCGTTCAGCAGAAATAAAGTTCATAAATCAGAACGCACACGCTGAATCGTTATTATTTCTATCCGAACTAAAGTCCAAAATACCATACAGCAATTTAAATAATAACATAAATATTTATCCTTTAAATTAAAAACGCCGTTAAGTGTGCCCTTAAAGACTACTGAACGCACCCTTTTGCAACTGAAACTTCAAACTCAAACTGACTGTTGAGTGCCCAATCACGTGCGCCTTGACTAGCACTCTCAGCTTATCACCGCACAAACGTGTAAACAATCAGTGAAAAGATGGCTCCACGGAGACCCAAACCCAAAGTTGACAACTGTACCTACGTTCAGCAGTTGTTCAAGAACTTCTTAAACCAGAATCAACCTCACAAAGTGTCCGAAGTTTTCCCGAAATCAATTCCTAGACCGGTACAACGATTTCCCATTGGTACCGGCAACAAGGATAATTTGTATCGGCAAGGTGTCAAGCGAAACCTTCTGAAGGTTCAAAACAATCTCGAGCAACCAAATGCCGTGAAGGAATTTTTCGCACGGGCTGCGAGTAAAGCTCAAGCAGAAGCCAACACAAATGTTTCGAATCAGCCAGTTCAGGCGCGGTTTATACGTCATGAGGGATCCGAGCAGTTCGTGAAGTGTCAGCTAAGCCCAAATGCACCACCACGTGGTCTCGCGCAGTGGCTCAGTTTCCGCAAAAAGATATCAAATGAGCAGAAGTTGGCTGAACATAGAAACAAACCGAAGAAGAAGGTAGGCGAATACTTGGAACTTCCGGAAACATTTTTCTCTGGGAGAGAACCAATGAAACTACCTTTCGAAGCACCTAAAAGTGGAGATAAAACGTTAATGAGCGTTGGTTCAACATTCATTCCGCCAGCCACCTCTACACCATTTGATGGAAAACCAATCGTTTGCTCTCCTATTATTTTGGATCCTGTGGAGCTGGCACGTAAAAATGATATTCAACCACCAGCACAAGATGACAGCGAATGCTTCCTGAAAAAAGTTGGAACCGCGCTGGATCAATGGTGTGCGTCAGTCTTCGATAGCGAAAGCTCTCCTCTGGACCGAAACTATCGCACTTTGAAAGAACATTGGAGACTACAATCGAAAAACATGCCTCATGAAACGACCGAGCAATGTTTTCCAGCAAGTTTCTTCGAACGAAGCAGTTGGGAGGAACATTCAATGTTAAGCAATCAGCTTCATCATCAGCATCGAATGCTAAAGCCTTCCCCATCACTGTGTGGAGCCTTTCGTCGAGAAAATGCAGTCAATTCAAACGATACGTCACTGGTCACAGAAGTTAAACAAAGCTCTGGACAGGAGCCTAGACCAAATATGGAACTCAACACGACCTATGATTCAATCCTCACATTACATCCATCAAGACCGCTAAAACGAAAGATCGTCGACTCCCTATTGGTAGGTTTCCTTCGTTAACATTTTTTGTTTGTTTATATTTTATTCACCACCGTTTTCAGACGGCATCACCACCATCGCCCATCAGCACCTTAACTCAGATTATAAACGAGGATATTTCGTTTGGAAGCCCACTGAAACGCAAAGACAGCAACGAGACACTGCAGTTTGATTTTGACTTCACTCAGCCGAACCATTCTTCGTTTGACGATTTGTTTAGCTTTGAGGAACCACGGAGAAATGATTCGTTTTGCTTCTTTCCTCCCACTCCCGACACTAGCGATCATGTGTCCTCGGATGATACGATATTTTCAACTACGATGCCCCGAGAAAACAGCAGAAGTAGCTGTAAAGACAGTTTCTTCGACTTATTTCCGTGAATAAATTGAGTTCCATTCCATACATTTTGTTTGTCAATTTCTTTGTTAACCCTTATGTGTTCGACAAAAAAAACACCTTTAAGTGATCGACAGGGTACCCGGGTACCCACCGAATTCAAATGGTTATAACTCTGGCTATTATTGACCGATTTTAATTCTTTTGGCACCGTTAGATTCAAAATATCATTTACTTTAGAAACATTATCAGCAATGACCGTTTGAAATTATCTGATTCCCGTTAATCCGGGTTACCGGGGCTGTGGACGGTAGTTAGTCTATGGTACGGAGGTACTATTTGGAAAGTTCAATTAAATTTCCGAAAATGGAAGCCAAAATCTTTAGTATAATTCCTAGAAACTATTTCTATTCTATTGTGAGCCCCATTCCGACATGTTCCTGCAACGGTCATACAGTAACAGGTTCCGGCGGGGCCTAGAGTGGCCATGAACATATTTCAAAAGAAACCCGGGCAATATGAGTATCAAAATTCATGAAATTTCGCCAGTAGGATATTTCTCAACGTTTTGTGGCTATCTGATGATTTGTCATTGGACCGTTAAATCCGGAACAGGTTCCCGTGGGGCCTCGAGTGGCCATGAACATTTTCCGTAGAAAACCCTGTCAATATGGGTATCAAAATTCATGAGATTTACCCAGTAGGATATTTCTCATCGTTTTGAAGCTATCTGATGATTTGTCATCGGGCCGGTCTTTCCGAAACAGGTTCCCGTGGGGCCTCGAGTGGCCATGAATATTTTCAGTAGAAAACCCTAGCAATATGGGTATCAAAATTCATGAAATTTCTCCAGTAGGATATTTCTCAACGTTTTGTGGCTATCTGATGAATTGTCGTCGGACCGCTCATTCCGAAACAGGTTCCCTTGGGGTCTCGAGTGGCCATGAACATTTTCAGTAGAAACCCCTGGCAATTAGGTATCAAAATTCATGAAATTTCTACAATAACATATTTCTCAACGTTTTGTGGCAATCTGATGATTTGTCCTTGGACCTGTGAATCCGGAACAGATTCCCATGGGGCGTAGGATATTTCTCAACGTTTTGTGGCTATCTGATGATTTGTCCTCGGGCCGGTCTTTCCGAAACTAGTTCTCAGGGGGTCTCGAGTGGCCAAGAACAATTTCAGTAGAAACCCCTGGCAATATGGGCACAGAGAACAGACATTGATGTCCATATAACTTTTCTCGAAAAACGTGTGTAAAAGTTTAAACGAAAATGTGTTGAAACACTAACGCCATCTCGCCCAAGTTATGTTGAATCATGTTGCCAGTGATTTTTTTTACTTTCTACGCAACTCAACGTTTGGAAACGTTGCTGTCAAAATTCTAAACAAAAGAATCGGTATCTGATACAAACATTATAAACATTTGTTCGGGTGAAAAAGTACGTCTTCCAACTTGCAATTTACAAGGCATTTTGGAAGATATTCTCGGTGCAGTTGAAAACCGAATATATGTAGTCGCGCCAATCGATTTACTCAGTTCATAGTTCAAACAATGGCGCATCTAGTGCGCTGTATAGCGCATCAGATGCGCCATACAGCGCACTAGATGCGCCATTGTTTGGACTTATGGAACTGGAGTAAAATCGATTGGCGCGACTGCTATATTCCGGTTTTCAACTGCACCCGGGATATCTAAAACATCAGCACTCGTGATTCATACACTGAACCAAATAATCTTATGAATATCATAAGGTTCAACTTATGAACGATGATTTGGAATTTCATAAGGCTGACTTATGAATGGATTTTTTTTCACCCGACGTTGTTCTTGTACGCATTTAAGCTTTCCTGATTACAAGTGTTGATATATACTAGTGGGCAAGTCACTGGACCCACAACTTCAAGGTTCAAGGTTCGAATCCAGGTTGCTCCATATTTTTATTTTTTCAACATCATTATATTTCATAAGATATATTTATGAAATTCATACTGATTCCTTATAGCAAATAATCATAATGTAATCTTATGAATATCGAAAGTTTATTTCGCTGAGTGTAGGCCAATTCATTAATATGTCGACGAAAGTTTTTGGATATACCGGAAAGGCAACTGGGGTTATATCTAGAGAATGTGTTGGTACCCGATTCGTTTTGAGTTTGTGAATGCAGTTGCAGCTCAAAAGCGGTTTTTCGTGAAGAGCTGCGATGTTCAACTACCAATCGCTCGTCCTCGTAGTATATGATGGAGATAATGGAGTACGTGTATCCTTGGACAGTACATAGCTATCGAGTCGACTACTTTCTGGTATTTCAATACATGAGTCCTCTGATGCTGAAGTCTTCTACCACTAATCATTGACAAACAGTGATGGATCACTGGGAATGCCAATAATCGGTGAATCGACAAACTCTATGGATGCATCCTCCAAGTAGTCACCTGACATTCTGATAGAACAAAATACAAATATGTTGATAAAAATAGCTTTCAATACTTTTTGGTAAAGTTTATGGTATGGTATAGTGATTGAACGAACATTCGAAAGGCATTGACTTTGGAACTAACTTGCATGTGAATTTCAGATTCAATTAGATTTTAGACTAAGAGTTCCTTTTATTTTACGCTGCATTACCACTTTTCTTTCCTGGATAGTTCCTTGAAAGCATTGAGAGGAAAGTGAGCGAAACGACTACTTATGTTCTTGAATGTTTGTGGTCCTGCAGCAGCACACATTTAGGCAGCTTCACAAGAGCAACATTTTCTACCCAGGCATGGCATCTGCTTTATAAAACATACTCTCATATGTATTCATAATTTCAAAGGTGAAGAAAAATTCACATTTCATTATCACCTGTGAACTGATAAAAGGAAATATTGTATCGTTACTGAATACTGCACCAATAAAATTCACAATTGCGACCCATTTTCCGATTCTATAAAGTCGCATGAATATGGGCAGCTGGTATAAGAAGCAAGTGCAGAGAAAAACATGGAAAACTTTTCAGGTTATGTGCTAGGCTTTTGATTGATAAATATTGACATGACAGTTCTCGCACAACTGCTGCGCCGCCTACCAGAAGCATACCGACATACATTTGAAATGTCGGTTTAAAGTTTTACACAAGTAGCAGACCGAAGATAAACGCCTGTTCTCTGTGATATGGGTATCAAAATTCATGAAATTTCTCCAGTAGGATAATTCTTAACGTTTAGTGGCCATCTGATGATTTGAACTTGGACCTGTGAATTCAGAACAGGTTCCCGTGGGGCCTCGAGTGGCCATGAACATATTTATTTTTATTTTTTATTTTTATAGGATATTTCTATTTATAGGATATTTCTCAACGTTTTGTAGCCAGTTTTGTTCTTGGCCACTCGAGGTCTCACGGGAACCTGTTTCGGAAAGAATGGTTTGAGGACATATTATCAGTTGGCCACACAACGTTGTAAAATAGTTTTCTGGTTAAATTTCAGGAATTTTGAAGCTCATGTTTCCAGAGTTTCCTTCTTAACATGAACATGGCCAGTTGAGGTCAAACGGAAACCTGTTCCGGAGAAACAAGTCTAAGGGCAAATCATCAGATTGCCCCTAAACGATGAGAAATATCCTACTGGAGAAATTTCATGAATTTTCATACCCATGTTGCCAGGGTTTTTCTACTGAAAACGTTCATGGCCACTCGACGCCCCATGGGAATCTGTTCCGGATTCACAGGTCCAAGGACAAATCATCAGATTGCCACAAAACGTTGAGAAATATCTTATTCGAGAAATTTCTTGAATTTTGATACCCATATTGCCAAAGGTTTCTACTGAAATTGTTCTTGGCTACTCGAGACCCCACACGGAGAAAAAAATAAAGTCATATCAATAATATTCCGGTCCCGATCAAGCATATTTGTGCATTGACTTTTATATAATACTTTTTTGAGATTGTTTCACGCATAATACAACAGATCGAAGAATAATGGAAGCTTCAATTAAACATAATTGATGATCTAATTAGAGCAATGATGGTTGAATCAAACATATTCTTTGGATATTACGAAATTAAACAACATACAACAATGTTTGAAAATTGGAAATATCATTCTTATCAACATGCGACCCTAGGAGTGGACAGTAAATTCGACTTCTTCACGCTCGATTAATTGTAGCGCATCAATGTCGTACCCGTTAGCTGAAATCAAAATTCATTAAAACTACTTTAAAGAATAGTTACAATTTGCTTACATACCTACAAACTCTTCGATGCCCGCCGCGGATAATCCAAACGATTTCAATAATTCTACCACTTCTTCAACATAAAACTCGTCAACCAGGTCGTCGTCCAAGTCAACCGAGTGATCTGCCGCCGCCATGATATTTTTTTTCCTTTGCTTTGTCGTTGAGTGCGGATGGCAGCCACGAGGCTCAGTAGAGCTGCTATATGCCCTATTTAACCTTCCAGTATGAGTGAATCAACGATAAACACGGATTCAAATAATGACATGTATGCTTGATTTAAGCATTTAATGGTTGATGTTCAATAACGTTGATTCAAATGAAATATATGCTTGATGTAAACATCAAATCATTTCCAAACAACCATTTAAATTAACTATGTCAAGAATATCTTCGAAGCTTGGGATAACTATGGCAAAAGTTATATCAATCATGCATCATTTCTGTCCGTGCACGGGTACCTGTTTCGGAATTAGCGATCCGACGACAATTCATCAGATAGCCACAAAACGTTGAAAAATATCCTTATGGAGAAATTTCATGAATTTTGATACCCATATTGCCAGGGTTTCCTTCTAAATATGTTCATGGCCACTCGAGGCCCCACGGGAACCTGTTTCAGGATAACAGGTTCGAGGACAAATCATCAGATATCCTCCGTGAAAAGTGCTTCTAATCGCGTTCACTATGGGTATCAAATCGCGTCGATTATCGATTCGATTAGGATCGCGTCGCAATCGCTTCCACTATGGGGTCCGCCCCATATGGAAAATGAACCGAAAATCATCTCCATATCATTTCCATTCGCTTCGATAGATCCATCTTCCGCCATAATGCACACGAATTTTGAAAATTTTGGACAATAAGTCGAAGCGGTTTGGTTTGGTTTCGATAAAAAAAAACTCTAAAAAGAAGAAGAAGATATATGATCGCGCGACACCGAGCGACAAAACAGTGCACGTCCTGTTCGATCGCAAGAAATCGCTCATCGCGTCGAGTCGCGTCGCGTCCACTATGGTGTGTTAGCGCAGGGGGCGCGACTCTATCTCAGATGCAGGTTTGTTTTTGTTTTGCTTTTGTGTGATGTGCGCACGCTTAGTAGATAGAAAGAAGATTTTAAAGATTTTGATGAAGATTTTAAAGATTTACTGCAAAAAGATGCAGCACGATGCAAGTTAATGGATTAAGATTCACAAGCGGAACCAAGATTTTTTAAAGATTGATTCGCTAGCGTGGGATTTTTCGATCATCTTGAATCTGGATTTAGATGAGTCGCACCCCCAGTGTTAGCTATGTTTTCGCTTTGCCACCCTGGGGGTGCCATTAGGCCGTTCCCAACGCTGTTCTACTTTGTATGGGCTGTTTTAGTTTACAACTAGAACTGAATCAAGCCATTCCCAATGATGTGTTGCAGTTCTACTATTCGAGCAAATTTTTGCAACAGATTTTCAACTGCTCGACAGCTCTATTTTATTTTCAACGCGTTTAGGCCGTTCCCAACGCTGAGTTTCATGTTTGTTGCAAACTGCTTTGAAATTATTAAATTTAATTTTGAAACTGTTTTAAATTTTGAAACTGTTAAAATTAAAACAAAAACAAGTTAATCGCAATGCCATGTTATAAAAATATTGGTCGATCTTAATTTCGCGTTAAAAAAATCACTTGCAAAACAAACTAAAAACCGCTAATTTGACAGTCATCAGTCATAACAGCTGCCACAACTGCAAAGAAACACAGTTTAAAACAATGTTGCATCCGTGTTTCAAATCGCGTTGAAAATAAAACAGAGCTGTCGAGCAGTTGTAAATCTGTTGCAAAAATTTGCTCGAAAAGTAGAACTGCACACATCATTGGGAATGGCTTGTTTCAGTTCTAGTTGTAAACTTAAACAGCCCATACAAAGTAGAACAGCGTTGGAACGGCCTTATTTTCTCTGTTTTATTTTCTAAACAACCCAAATTTGAGTACGATGGACTAAAACTCGTCGGAAGTATGGCTACCCAAAGGTGATTAAAGTTAGTTCGTAGTGGTAAGATGACAAACAGTCAACATCGACTTGAATCCGATCGATGTTTACTAATTGTCAAAGTGTTACTCCTAACCATCTTTACTCACTTTTGGGTAGCCATATCACACACACACCCAATTTTGTTTTTTCATTCCAGCAAAATGATTTGCTGTTGGTTCACCAGCAATTCGCTATTTTTCTGAAATCCAGCAATCGGTTTTACAAATAACTGAAAAACAGCAATTGGCAAAAATGATACTGAAATCCCAGTAGCCCTGTTTACCTGTCAAATATAAGTCACGCACCAAGTTGTGAGTTCTTTGGTTAACTGGAAAGCATTGAAAAAATGGATCCGAATCTGTATAAAATCATGGAAACTTAAACGTAGAAAACTATGATTTCGAAGAAATTGGTAAGTAAAATGTAATGGAAAAAACATTTGATTTTTGCAGGTTGATGTTTTAAGACGAAAAAATGGCGGATTAATTTGGAGTAAACTTACCTATACGTTTTTTTTATTTTTTCATTTTATTTTATGTACCTGCATGTGCAATACTAAATATAAAACCGATACATCGATAGATAGTAATTTCCTCAGACATATATCGCAGATTGTGAATGTAAGAAAGGATTGGATTGCTTTATTATCCTAAAAGCATTAATCAATATTGAAGATCGTCCGAAAAAAATGCCTCAACTTTGTTTTTATTTATTTTTATTCAATTTTTTTTAGTAAACATTGCGCTGATATTTCAGCAGCGCCAAAAAAGTGCTGGCAAAACAGAAAATTATGGGGATTGTAAGTTTGCTGGTCGTTCAGCAAATCACAAGCAAGTTTGCTGAAGTTACAGTTAAGTGCTGTCACTTTCATGAAATTTGTTTTTGCTGGAATAACAGTGATATTTATTTTGCTAGATAGATTACTGGTTTTACAGCTTGGCAAAATCCAGCAAAATTTTGCTGATTTCCAGCGAAATAAAATGAGTGTGCTCGAAAATTTTCTTTCCAATTTACTGTGAAAATTTTTAAAAGCAAACCGTTGGAAAAACAGCGCCGCCTTGTCTAGGTTTCACCAAACTAAAATTGACAGACGGTCAACGACTATCAAATCTTAAGGCGCGCAGGTGGCGCCATCAACATACGAATCACCAAAACTAACGGAAACGAGCTGTAATTTCAAAATAGCAGTTAGAGAAATTTACACACCAAGGACATTCCAGCTTGGATGTCTGTTCTCTGTGGCCATACTTCCGACGAATTTGAGTCCATTGTACTCTAATTTGGGTTGTTTAGAAATAGCGTGTAGGCCCGCCATGTGTTGCCCAATGCTACATAGATCGATCATCGATGATGACGGACTAGGAAACTTCATAAATTGATGATTTTGCCTTGTTTTGGTTTTTTTGATTCCGTAATCACGTTCTGTCGAGTTGAGTTGCAGCTCACACAGAAAAGCAGTGAGAAAATCTAAAAAAATACCTTTTTCCGTTCCTTTAATGAACTAATTTGTTTCAAAAATTGATTATCACCTTAATAGCCAATGGCCCAGCTTTGGATTCGGCCTGGAAAACATTTTCTACGCGTGATAGCCCTCAACCAAATATCCGCCGTCGCCACCTTCCGAACATTCAGAATGACTGCTCGCCAACGCTCCGAAAAAGTGCTGGAACAGCTTAAGGATTCTAATCCTTATTTTGGGAAGTACGCTCAGAAAATTGCCGCTGTGCAGCAAAGCTCTCCGGAAGAGTTCCTGGCCAGATTGGAAAGTGTGGAGAAAGATAAGTCCAAAGGAAAAGCTGGTCCATCGGAACAAGCACGCGATTACTCTGGTCTGTTAAACCCAAAGGCTCCATTGGCAGCAAAACCGCAGGAAGATGCAGCTTTCAAAAAGCTTAGTGATATTATGAAGCTGGATTTGGTGGAACAACGAAGTGTAGAAGAAATCAAACAAATTTGGCTGCAGTATCATCAGGGAAAGGAAGTGATCTGTGCGGCAATTCCGTTGAAGCAGTACGATTTGATGGTGGAACGAGCGAAAAAATATCCTGTTTTTATTTTGCCAATCCCCAGAGACCAGGGGTACGAATTTATGATGCTACAGTTCTTTGCCAATACGATTCATTTCACACCGTTGATCAACTATCAGGTAACTTGCGCAGGAGATTTGAAATATTCCATTTGAGAGAACACTGAAATTGCAGGTCCACAAAGAAAATGCCCCGGAATGTTTGAACATTGCCTTGTATGCGGAACTTAAGGAAAGCAAAGGGTTGGTCCTTATGAGAGGCGAATACGATTCTAAGGTGATCAACGGCAAGGAAGCGCAATGCTTGGCCAACCAACTACAAATGTACTATAGTCAACATAATGAATCCAAGTTGAAATTGCTAGAATTATTCACCTATAAACCCGATCAGTTCAAGCACATGGATGTCATCGAAGAGCTAAACAATTTGAAGATTGGTGACTAGTTCGTTTTTGTATTTAAAACATTTCAATAAAAACCAATAGTTTGAATGCAAAGTACGTCGCGATAGTAGAATAACCAAAACAAGTAGTATATTCTTGTTCCATTGCTTTTAGCCAACTAGTAGTGATAAAGAAGACGAATTCATATATCACAAATTAATCGTTCTAGGAAACATTTAAGCCATTCTTTTCGTCAAAGTGCTCCTTGATAATTCGTTCACATTCCGAAATACCTTTCAAGTTGTTAACTTTTGCGTTATATCGTGTGCCCTTACCGTTACCCTTTCCATCCAGGGCTCTACAAATGGCATCTCCAATTTTGTAAATATCTTCCGCTTTTCCTTGCAGCACCATTTGACCCTTCCGAGTTTCATCACCGTTGGTTAAAAAGAAGAAGCACTCCGGTAGAGTGACGCTCCGTAGAAATGTACCAATGAAATCTGAATCCATTCCATCCAAGCGATGAAGAAAGTAGTACAGAGGTTTTGGCACTGTTGAGTTCAGCTTTTCTGCTTCTAATGCTGCGAGTTCGGTAGTAAACTTTTTACAGACTTTTTGTGAATTTTTAACCGTTGTCTGTAATTTCTTAACAAGATCAATGTGTGAGGCAGGTCCACCATTGAGAAGGTTATTAAGTTTCACCTCTCGTTCGTAGCATTCCCCAATTTTCTTCAGCACTCTGTTTCCAACCAGAAAGTGAACAAGGCATTTATTTTTACTTTTTTCCACGTTCAAAAATTTGATCGCTTGGAGCTGAGCTAAATTTTTAACATGTGTCCCACAACACATGTTGCTCTCTACTCCGTCAATAGTTATCACTCGAATAGGGCCACTAACGTCTTCCGGAAGCCCGCGGGTTCGAGTGCCATCCGATTGCAAAACAGGATCACCGGGTTGATATACTGTGACCTCTACTGCCGTACAATCCACGATAAGCTGATTACAAATTTTCTCTACTTTTTCAAGCTGTTCCATGGTGACATCCTTGGTTGACAAATCTACGTAGGAATCATCAGTTCCAAGCCACCAGGATTTCGTGCCAAATCCAAATTCCCGATCAAAGATAGCAGTTATCAAGTGCTGGCCAGAATGCTGCTGCATATGATCGAAACGACGTTCCCAATCTACTCGCTGCTGTACTTCCTCCCCGATTTGAAACGGTACTGCTTCTCCTTCCAGGAAATGTACTGCAACCGGTCCCTTGCGAACAACATTCCTAACTTCACGCCCATTCAACCAACCGGAATCCGATGGTTGTCCGCCACCTTCCGGAAACAGCACCGTGTCTTCAAAAATTACATTGAACCCACTGTCGACCTTTTCACATGACACCACTTTGGATGTAAACTCTCTAAGAAAACTATCTTCCTGACATTTAAACACCATCCTAAAAGCGGAAAGAATTTTTTTTGCAACTCGTCCAAAAATGTCGGCACTGTATTAGCGATTAGTAGTAAGCGATCTTGATCCGGTTTTTGTTGATTCTGTTTCAATCGATTATCGCCTTTTTTTTCGTTCGAGGGAGCTCCCACTGGCAGGGTTGCCAATATAGTTTTTTTTCTTCGATGTGTTATACACTGCGAAAAAAGTTGTAAAGATATACACGGTATATTAGGTACTTGGCTTGAAGACTGCACACAAAAGAAATTCCCCATTAGATTCATGTGCAAACCCACATGGATATTTGCAATGGGGGTTAGCACATGAAAAGTACACTCAGGCAACTAGACTAGCGAAATTCATAAAATCCACCATATGAAACTGCAAAATCAATGAAAATGCAGATTTCATAAGGCCATTATGGATTGCATTCGATTTTAATAACCGCGCCTTATGAAATTCATAGCTTTCATTTACCACAAGGCTTGAGAGGAACGCGCAGAAAAGAAAATGGTTCCTATCGTTGTAGACGAGCTGAAGTTCATTGCAGATTTTTTAAACGGAGCACCCGGATTCAACCTGGAAGTTTAACGACTTAAGTAATAAAATCAAATTAAATTAATCAGTAATCAACACATTTAAGTTGTAGGAGCAAAACTACCGACCTTCCATTTTTAACATACAGCGAAATAGAGTTTTCAACAGCAATCGGAACCGTTCAACCGGAGGTTGACACCGGGCTGTTTTGATCCTGAATAGTTAGCTGGCGTATAAGAAATGTAAGTAATAGTATAAATAAGCTTGGTAATGGAAGAAAAATACATATTTTATCTCCTACTAGGGTCTAGATAACGTGACACAAGCCATTTAAAATGCAAATAGCGAAACCATTTCGGTTTCTCATCCAGAGGGCAATTTTCGCGAACCCGAACAGGCTGAGGAGTCAACCATACTCACTTTATACTCAATACTAGGACTACCCTTCGCCATGTTTTCAAAGCTGGTGTGAATTTTCTTCGAACAATTTGTTTACGAATTACCGTCAAATTACGGCGGACGGCGGATATTTGAGCATCAATAAGCTAAGTCAGTTTTTGAGTAGCGCGCCATGATGATACCGTCTAGCAGAGTAGTTTGCAATTTCAAGACGGCAGAAAAACTTATCGAGCACATTCAATGCGTACATAAGCCACCAATTAAGTTATTATAGTAAGGTGCCAAATCAAATGTGTTTTAAATGTAAAACAGAAAACAATCCAAAAAAACAATCCAGAAAACAATGTAATTATTAATACTATTGCATAGTCTGGTCTACGTCTATATACTGATTAGATGTCGTCCCCCTAATCGACCTCAATTGATTCAATAAACATATTTAAACTTAATAATATATTTATGATAATAGAAATAAAGATGATTAGTATCATATTATTTAGAAATTTGGATAGAAATAATTTATATTAAGACTGTTGAATAGTAATATTCATTATGAAAAAAAACATAAGCAAAAAATCATTAATTTCATATTTGGAAACTTATATTTTTATATTTGAACATTACAAATTTCATAATTTCAAAATTGAAAGTTTCATACTCTGAGAAAAATTCTATCGTTATACTGACAATTAAATCATGGTCTGGATGACTATCGCATATAATGGTTACAATAACCATGAAAATGGTCGAATTCACCTCGTTCATGGCATTTTTGACTATGATCATGGTAACAAGAACTATTCCGACATTATGGCAAATGTTAGATCAACTATTTCTAATGGTAGTTTTGGCCTTGATCATAGTCGGTTCAAAATCACTACACAGCAAAAAAAAAGAGTAATATACGTCAACGTAATTGATTCTAACGTATCACAAACTGATGTAATCAAGGAAATACGATGCACAATAACATCCACTTAGTGGAATATTACATCGGTCTTCAAATTACATCAGAAAAACATTATTAGTTGGATGAATGTAATAATCACATATTAAAAACATAAATATTACACGAAAACCAATGCACATAAAGAACTCCGCAAAAATGTTTAATATTACACGACTTTGATGCTTTATTGCATTTCGTTTTTATGTAAAATTAAATCTCGCAACACGGCCAAACATGTTCTTTTTTTTTTGTTTGTTCACAACATCGGAAATTTTCTTCGCCGTCGCGGCCGTTGCGAACCGGATAACAAAGATTCAGACCATTCGGATGGGCACGGCGATTTTCTGTTGCATTATCCGTACGAGGAGTATAATGCTTACCGAAAGAACGACGGCGGTGGAGGCGTCTCGCACTACAACTTCGATTTCAACTTTGGTGATCGCGAAGAAAAGGAAGATATGTGAGTTTACGTCGATGTTTTCCCGTAGGGATCTTTTGAATTGAGCATTTTCTTATTCCAGATCGGAGGAAGTAACGGGGAAGCTGGAGCGTATCCAGGATCAGATTTACAGCCCGGTTAAAAATCATCCGCCGCTACATAAGTATTCCCGTTCCACGTGGCGAAGCAGAGTTTTGAATATGAAGTGCAGTTTCCGCGGATCGCATTGCTGTAACATCTCACCTGGCACATACCCGGTCTGCTGGCCCGGTTGCCGATTCCGACGGGGAGTTCCTGCTGATCGAAGCCGCCGAACATCTGCCCCGGCTGGCCAATCCGGAGCGATGCGAAGACCGAGTTTTCATCTACGATGGTGAACTGTACCTCCTCGGGGTGGAAAACCAAAAGGATGTCTTCCCCATGGAACGGGTTATGCAGGAACTGAAAGCGGCTGATACCCGTTCCAAGTGGGTTGTTTCGAAGAAGATCAAATCTTGCATTGACGAACGGACTCGGGACTTTCCGGACAAGATTGAGTAAAACCATCACCGAGCAAATCTGTTTGTTCCAGTTGGAGTGGCCGCCGCATTGAAAGACAACCCTCAGCTCGTATCGGCTGCTGTTCTGACATTCTGCAAATCGTGATCCCATCGATCTGAAAGCCTGCCGGGCGATGAGATTTTTTCCACCGGAAAGCTGCGTCTATACAAGTGCCGTGTTCACCAGATACCTGCCTACTACCTGTCGGATCGTACAAAGGGCTGGAGTCTACCGTTGGCTAGCGATCCGAATCATAAGGCGCACATGTTGGGACTGAAACTAGCTTGTGGATTCGAAATTCTGGCATCGTAGGCAAAGGCGTCGAAGTCGCTAGAATCGGATAAAGGCTGGAAGAGCTACTTCGAGTCGCTGAAGGGAAAAGGATACTTCCAGGAGAACAGAGAAGGATCTCAGGTTTATTAGTTGCATCGGCAGATAGTAGCCAGACGGGTTCGCATCAAGGTCAGTAGAACAAAGTGACTACTGCAGTGGTTCCAGGAGAATTTGCTTTCACACAGTCCGGGAAGTGTGGCAAATAACGGAAAAATTGCGGAGATCGAATCTTCACTCGAAGGGTATCTTCAAGCTGGTTCAGATCTACATGGGTGATCGGAAGGCTCGGGTCGGGATGAGTTTGAATTCGGTGGCGATCGACATCATTGCTTTCCGGATGTTGGTAAGTGGCCGATCCATGAGTAGATTTCGCACTACACAACGATCGCTTGCCGGAGGTTGGATAGGATTGGCAGTTCCGGGCGGAAGCAAGCAAAAAAGTCAGAGGATGATATTTGATGTAATATTTCACATTTTTATAAATTCATCTTATCTTCTTTATTATAATTATTATTATTATTCTTTTTATAATAAAAGCAATATTTTGTTTTAATTCTTTCTGTAACTATTTTTTTTTCATTGAATAATATCCTCAAATTTTCTTTACATTATAATTTTTACATTGCTCCATTTACGTCGTGACTATTTAGTACGTCGCGAAGATTCACGTTGTCTCGATGAGTTACGTTGCCTCGTTTACATCGACCAAATTACATCGATATGTAGTGCATCATTTTATGGTATACATCGAGACAGCCTAATATTACACAACCGATGGAATGACCTATGTGCATCTGATTCTGTGTAATATTCAACAACTTTATTTGCTGTGTATGCTACAATAGTCATCCTAACCCTCAATAATGGTATAATTGACCATCAAATTTGTCTCTGCGTAAGGTTCATGTACGAAAAGCATAGTGTGTTTCGGTTGTTCCATTTCAGGTGTTTCATAAGGCAATCTAATCATAGTCATATTGATTTCTTGTGGCCACAAAACAAGGCATTTTAATGAATTTCACTAGTCCAGTTTCCTCAGTGTATATGTGAAATTAATGAACTCTCGTCAATGAATGTTTGCATAAAATGCATGAGGACTTGGCATACAATTCATAAGTTGGACACATACTTTCTATGAATTCCTGAAATAGAATGCATTGGTCATGCGTATCATGAAAGGGATGTTATTTAATAGTTTTAATTAGGTTAAAGGTAAAGGTTTTCGAATAAATAAAAACAAGTTTTTCTTAACCGTTATAGGTAGATACGTTTATTTGTACAAAGTAAGTTATAAATTCATTGAAAGGAAATCTGTCTTCTTGCGGGAATCAGGGGATGAGTAACTCTGCCACGTTGTGTTTGTGTTGATCGTGTACGAATGTGTTTCTGGGGTGGCAGAAGGTGTTTTTGTGTTTTCACAAACTACAATCGAAAATGTATGCTTATTGGCAACCATGCACGGTTTAGACGTTTAATACATGCTCACATATGCATCGTCTGAATAACATTTGTGTAAGCGAGAGGGAAACAAAAACAAACAATCGATTCATGTTAGTGGTGCCAGATATGAATTTATCTTTCATGCGGTGGCGAGTGTGTTTGAAGTGTGGCGGATTGTGTTTTTTAGGGTGGTAACACAAGGTGGTCGAGTGACTTACCCCCTGGCGGAAATAGAGCTTATTCAATATGTTATGAGGCATGACTGGGGGACCGTCTACATCATAAAGATGAATAATTCTGTATTTTGAAGTCTTAGCTATCAATTCATAAACTACTAGATAATCATCTAAGCGGCCTAATCTCCATGAAATTGTTACCAAGAAAGCTTCATCGTTTTCAGTTATTATAATATCATGTATTTCAAATATCTGCACATTGCCTAGTTCAGTAACTGTAACATATGTTCACGAGTAACTATATGTTCCCGTTGTGAAGTTGGTTCCATTGTAACGTATAGATTTTGAAATTCCTATCGTTTGATCCTCGTTTAATGGATTTGGAAGAGACAAATAACTATAGTAATCTTTATCTTTAATATTACAGATAGAAAAAATTTTCACTAATGGAAAATTTGACAAAATCTTTGGAGAATGCATCGTAGCTGAATTGTAGAGCAGATTTAATACAAAGGGTACTGGCCGGTTACAGTAGCAAATAATCAGAATGCAATCTCGCATAACGAAAAACAATTTGCTATATAGTCAAAACTATATTTCGAATTTAAAATATATCATCACATTTTATGTTACTGTTATCGAATAGTTGATTCTCAATTTCACCATACAACCTCTACATTAACACATATTGTTAATATATGCCATATTGTCATTGAAAGGTTTTTTATCGTCTGCACTCGGTATAGATTATATATCAACTCTTTGGCATAGAGTACCGCAAAAATTTTGTTCGTGAAAATTGCCATTTTTTTATGGTAACCTAACTTAACCCAAGTAACCACGACGCTGTAATAGCATGCATATATCGGGCATATGCATTACGTCTAGTGCATCATTGAAGTTAAATTAAAGCTGAAAAGGGCCCCACTAAGATCAAACAAATGCTATATCTTTTGTAATGCCATAAGACATTGCTAAAGTAGGATTATTGCATTGGTAATGCATCACTACATTCTTAAGCTAATCTAACGCTTCATTGCTTGACAACTGTTGAATTGATGCGATCCCGCATTACCGATGCTAATTTTGAGTTGAATAAGTGCAATAATATAATGCTTGTGGTTACTTGGGAACCGCCTATTCAGCATATTGTTATTTGGCCTTTTACCATCATATTGTTAAAACTATATAGGAGATTGTTAGTTTATAGTTGTCTACTATACGGGTAAATGTCGTAACAATACCGGAAACAGTCGTCAACAATAAGAGAAAGGGTCCAAGAATGGTTTGTGATAATGCGGGATCTTATAAACATCGAAAGTTTATTTTGCTGAGTGAACTGGATGTTTACTTTACAAAGTAGTGAGTTTTTGTTCCAGTGTGTAGTATTTTGAGTTGTCATCATGCTACGAAATAATCGATACAGACTATCGCCCAATGCTAATTCGTACTGTTTTTCCTTCTGCAAGTGCGCCTACAAAACGTGAACAGTTGCAACTAAAAAGCCATCACACGATTCCGTTGGCCCTGGACGCGACTTCGCGATGGCTCATAATTACATAGTGACCGCTCAGAAGCCGACAGCAGTCACGGCTTGCGTGACCGGTAAGTTCAAGCTAGTTATCATGGAATCTCCGCTGGCCACTGTCTGGGCGCTTGACAGTGGAAAAAATGGAGCCCCTGATTTGGCTTCGTTATACTCTTCTTATTTTCTTTTCTTTGCGTAACGCTTTGGAGGTTAGAGTCGAACTTTTACGCTCTTGT
Source organism: Aedes japonicus (assembly GCA_034211315.2). Taxonomy (NCBI): domain Eukaryota; kingdom Metazoa; phylum Arthropoda; class Insecta; order Diptera; family Culicidae; genus Aedes; species Aedes japonicus. The sequence goes on along the minus strand of JASCZW010000384.1, from coordinate 199,343 downwards.
ATTTATTTTTGTTGCTTTTCTGGAGCAGGCGGCGATGCTTAATTCCTAGATTAATCAAACTTTGACGATCGAGATTAGGTGGTATAATTCTTACTCTTTTTTTCCAGGAAACTTCACGACATCTACGGATTTGAATCTGATTGTGGCCAAAAGTTCCCGGCTAGAAATTTATCTCGTTACCCCAGAAGGGCTACGGCCGATTAAAGAAATCGGCATAAATGGAAAGATTGCCGTAATGAAGCTGTTCCGCCCGGCGGTAAGTTTGGATTCAACCTTATAAACACAAAAAAGAGGGAAGGAGTTTTGAAAGCTTTAATGCTGAGAACAATAATCGATCAACGTTAAAAAGGAATCTATTATATTAATCTTACTAGTCAAGGAGGGACATCTTTGCCTCTCCTCCATGGCTTGGTAAAACGGTATTCCGCTTGATTTGTACTACCAGAGAATTTAACCTTTGTTCAATTCCAACTTCTGTTCAATTTTCAGACCGCCGTATTCCAACGGAACAACTATCAATACTTTCTTTTCATACCATTCTCTAGTAAACAAACATCCACTTTGAAACTTTCTCTTTCAACACGTATTTTTTCTTGTTTATTATCTGTTGTTAGATTTCGATTTATGTTTCATTCTTTTGTGGAAGCAATTCAGAGCTCATAATAAAATGATCCGTTTTGTTTAAAGGTTGGACAACTTATTTATTTATCTATTCGCTTTTACTCTTACTTTCTTATTTCAATTAATTCGTTTAGTTTATCCGTTGATCTTAGACGGCCATGTACTTAATGTAGTGAGACATCCTTGAATGGTCCTTCGTACGGTAACACGAACGAATTATTAAATTCGTAAATTGTCACGAAGATATGGGTGAAATGACTTACACGGCGGGTTTCAACTTTTCCAGGGTACTTAGTAGTTGCTTAGCAAAATCAAGGGTTGAATGCTCAAAATATTCGCCAGGCAATCGAAGTGTTTGTCCGAGTTTGTTCAGCTGCAGAACAATCTATGTTTTCACGAAGTGCGACCAAGCACGATTTTCTCGCCTAGACCGGATGGTAATCCGTCTTCAGTGTATTGTCGGATCAGTCGAGGCGCCCTGCAGGATTTTCAAGAAATCTTTTGCTGAATCGAAATTCCCCGCAGTCTGGAAGGAGTCATTAATGGCTCCGGTACACAAGAAAAGAGACAAACGTGACGTTATAAACTACCGGAGAATCACTAATCTCTCAGCTGCCTCTAAATTGATTGAGATAATATTGAGTGGTTTCATTCTCGAGCAATCTCGACCAACATGGTTTCATGAGCAACTGGAGAAAGGGGCACAAGTAGACGTCGTCTATACTGATCTAAAAGCAGGGTTTGATACAATCAACCATGAAATTCTGTTGTCGAAGCTACCCAAACTCGGTACGTCGGAACGAATGACATCATGGCTGTGCTCCTATTGAATAGACAGGTCTCAGCGAGTGAAACTTGATACTAGCACTTCCTGTTTTTTTTACGAACTCGTCAGGTGTTCCACAGGGTAGCAACCTTGGACCGCTGCTGTTTGTTTCTATAATTTAACGACGTATTGCTGCTAATGGGAGATCGCTGCAGGCTTGCGAATGCCTAAAGCTATTTTTTGTGGTACAGACTGCCGACGATTGTATTCTTCTTCAATCATTATTGGATCGATTCACTGATTGGTGCCGTCGGTTTGAACTTATGATCAGCATCCCAAAGTATATGGTAATGTCGTATTATCCCATCAAGCAGCCGATTGTTTTCGACTATACCATCAACGGCGTCGTTCTATATAGAACCGACCAGTTCAGCGCAGTGGCGTCTCGTGTGAAAATTAACCGGTTGTGCACATTCTTTCGAACCCGGACGTCAATTTTGACAACAATATCTTGCTCCATAGTTCCTCCTTTGCCGAGTCTCTTGTGATATGCCACAAAAAGTACCTTGTCAATGTCCCGAAACAACAGAATAAAATTGCAACTAGCCAGTGAGTTAAACTACTCTGTGCAGGCCACAAAGTGCACAAAACAGACACTAACTCATCGGCAATCAAGTTATAGGAAGAAAAAAAAACATCTACAAACGATCCACGTTTGGTATATACAGGATCTGGCGCACCATTTGAAATGCCGAGTCTGCGAGTATTAACGGAGTATTAAATCGATGAATTTTATAATACATGAAATATACAATTTTAGACTGTGCAGTGCACGAGGTGCACATATGGACGAAACGCCACTGGTTCAGCGATTTAGGTGTTCTACTGGATCATAAATTAACGTTTAACCACCACCGCTCTGCTGTGGCTAAATCACCCTAGCTGGCTTGTGTCAAAAATCTCAAGAGACTTCACTGACCCGTACTGTCTGAAAACTCTCTATTGCCCACTGGTACGACCGATCCTAGAAAATCCCAGGTTTATCCGGATGGCATTGCGTAATCTACCATGGCGTGATCCGCAGAATCACCCGCCGTATTCAGATTGCTGCAATCTGCTGCAACTGCATACTTTAAGTATTTCGTTCAACCGCTTATGTAGCCGTGTGCAGATTGTCCACGTGCATTTTACGCAACCTGCGTAGGTGTAACTGCAGTGGAGGTCACTGCGGAAGAAGGAACAAAAAGTAGTGGATCTTACACTCATATATCCTACCATACTGTGATGCATGCCAAGAGTTTCTGCAGGCAAAGATAGATTTCAATCGTTTGATTGAAGAACAAAAACACCTTATGGAGGGGTGATACACCATTTCGCCCTGCAGCATGAAAAGCCTTATATTATAGTCCTTATCCTCTTATCCAGTAACTCATATCCCTTCCTCCCCGTTGTGCCGAGTGGAGTACGAGTAACCATTGGAAAAATCGGGTAACCAACCCCGACGGGACCTTGGTAGTATGTTGACTGGTAGGGGCTCCGACCGACTGTTCTCCGTGTTAGGGGCGGCACAAAACAGCGGCTGTTCCCCATATTAGTAGCGGCTGATCAACGTATTCGCAGCATCTAATCAGTGCTGTGCATGATGGTCGTCCGACGAGACGTTGGTGCAGGCCCTACAAGCCGGCATTAAAAATCATAAGTACAGGGAACACACAATGTTAATACAGACCGGAACATTCGGCATATACCCAGACGTTGAAAAAGGACAAACGATAGCAAACTCGGAGCATGGAGCTGTAAATCTGTCAATTTTTAAGGGAAGCACCCAATTTTTTTCCAACTTTTTGGATCTCTCTAAGGGTGCGCAAGTTCATCATTATAACGGTGTATTAGGTTTGCTGGAAAGGATCTGCGGTACATACGTATAGGGATTATACCATCTTGCCGTACACCATCCAATCTAATCGTGTTTTTACGGCGATTGGGTCATTCTGCTTCCCTTCTCCACTCTTGATTTCGTGTCCAAGTTTGGCGTAATCCAAACCAATGAGGTTTCGCTAATATCATGATATGCTTCGAGTTTTATTCCACCTAGATGTGGATACTTCTTCTCCATTTCGGAAAGCAGACCGTGGTACGAACTTCCAAGGGACCAGCAAGGAGCTTAAGGCGGCGATCCAGCAGCTCGACCAAGACAGACTCGCGAGCGAGTGCACAACAAGTTGTACCCAGTGGACCTTCATCCCACCGGTTTCACCACACATGAGTGGGTCATGGGAACAGTGGATTCGTAGTGTAAAACAAAACCATACTAAATGGCAACCTAGTAGACTACCAACCGACGAAGTGCTGCAGAATCCGCTGGTGGAAGTTGAAAAAATCGTCAACTCTCGACCCCTAACCGGCCTTCCCATGGATGATGACGAATCGCCTGTACTGACACCAAACCATTTCCTGTCTTCGGTCAGCTAACGGTCTGAGGTCATGGTAACCCTTCGATGATAGTCCTGTGCTGGATTCAATCACAAGTCATGGCTAACTTGTACTGGACTACATGCCCACCATTACACGTCGAGCCAAGTGGCTCACACCAACAAAACCCATTGCGATCCGAGACATTGTGGTTATCGTGGACTCAAAGCTACCTCGAAAGTGTTGGCCGAAGGGTAGGCTGATTGCAGTACATCAAGCTTCCGACGGCCAGGTGCGTTGTGCCACAGTGCAGACCGCATCTGGTGGGATATACGAGCGCCCAGCAGTCTCATTAGCAGTGCTCGACGTAGGCGTTTTGACGAATACGCTATCGGAGGATCCTCCGCGCATTCCGGGGGAAGTGTTGATTGCGCCCCATTGAAAGTTAACGCTGCTGCCCTATTCGACGCTTAGCCACGACGCACCACACCCGATGCTGTCCAGGGGATTGAAGACAGCAAGATCATCACCGCTAAACTGTAATCGTCACTGTTTATTAAATAAAAAACGAAAAAAAAGCACATCCACAAATCCTCGAGCGAAATTTAAGATGTTATATGCGACTACTTTAATCTAGTGCATTCAGTTGGAATGTGTTTGCTGGCTTTAATTGCTAGCTATCATAATAGAGTTAGCTCAGAATAAACGTAGGTGGAAAATTATAATGTGATCAAGTCTCTAGTTAACGTATTTCACAAAAGAATCACTAAAAGTAAGTCTATACAATGTTCATTACATCCTAAAATTAATATGATATTGATTATCAACAGGAATTTTGTAACCCTAAGTTGTGAAATACAATAGAAACTAAGGCTGATTCTTTTGTTGTGAATAACAACGATACCATCTGGAACGACTGATGTTAGGTACCTGAAGTGGCAACTGATTAAGCGCAAGGCCTAGAAGCAGCGTGGCCGCATGAGGGAGTGCCAAAAAAGCCATTGACAACACAACAGACGATACTTATTTATTATTATCACCGTCTTCAGTAAAAACAACCGTAAAGACTGAGCTACTTAATACTAGTTTTCAATAACTTAAAGTCTAAACAATTCTACTTATTCGATTTTTAAAAACATTTTTGGATATATCAAAGTCGAATTCGTCACATACAGCATTAAAAGTGCGAAGACACGAATTTAACGGATTATTATACCCATAGTTAGTGCGCTGATATGGAACAGCAAGCATCTGATAATTTCGAAGTCGACGAGGAGGAACGCTCAATGAAATCTGCTCAAGCAGCGCAGGGCAGTCAATAACGCCGATGTGCATTTTTACACGCCTGACAGCCAGTGGTTCCAAACTTATCAGTTTGCAACGGAGGGAGATTGTTCGGGTCATTCCAATGAAGTGAACAAAGTGCTAAACGAACGAACTTCTTCTGTACGCGTTCAATGGAAACGTTGGGTGCCACAAAATAAGGAGACCAAACGGGAGCCAGACACTCAAAGATGCTCCGCACCAAACTGCAATAGAGTGATTTTAAAGCATATATGTCAGTGAACTACGAGGCGTGCCGTCAAATTAACCCTAACACTAAGAAGGCTTTAGCGGTAGTGATTCCCACATGCTGGTTGAAAAAGGAACTTGGCATCGATGGGGGAGTTATAAAAAGTCACTTTTTGCGTGACATAATCATTTAATCGTGATACCAAGTGTAGATTACTTTATCGGACGTTCAACTTACTTGTTGCAAATATCGGTTCCAGTTGTGAAATGGTTTTTAGACTGTAATTGTGCAAGTTGATAGTTTGCAAAAATCAGTGAGCCTGCGTCGGGCATCGGCTGTGAACGGTTGTGTCGAAGGTTTGTTGCGCAATATTTTGTTATCGGGCATATCGCGTTTTCTATTGTTTCGGTTACCTATTTTTCGGTGGCACAAGTGGTCGAGTGAACAAAGAAGAACAATAAGGCTGCTTCCCGGTGAGATGTGCTGGTTCGTCGAGTGTGGTGGGCAAGTGGTGGAGATCATAATTAATTGTGATCCATATTATTCGTTCGTCATACTCGCTGGGCCACATATCTTGGAACCAGTAAATCACTATTTCATTTTGTGAGTGGCTCCAACAGCGTCTGTGCTGTTGGTGTAAACTGATCTAAATTGGCTCTCATGCTTTAATATAAATTACCTTGTTTTCTCAATTAAAAACCACCATCACACTCTGTGAGTGGCCCCAATAGCATCCTCACTGTTGGTATAAATCGGTTCAAAACGGTACTAATATTAAAATATTTAAGCTTCACACAAACATGATAAAAAGCGTATTATATATGTTACCACTAACGAATATCTTTATTATGTTTGCTATCTTTCCATGTATTTAAATGCGTCCCGCACAATACACGAGTGGTTGTGGATGAAATCAAAGAGCAAGTTGGATGACAATAACTTGCAATATCAGTGCAAGGACAACCAATAGGAGATGAAACAGCTGAGAACTATTCATACTTGAACTTATCAATAACAATAATCACTTAATCATTATTCCGTTTTCGTTTCAGCAATCAAACGCCTCTATCTCCCTTGTTCATTTTCTGCCTCCTACTATCCTCTATGTAATGAATCTAACACTTGTTGGGACTGGTTAGTTAATAACCGGCGCCTGCTTGTGGAAGGTCCCGGTGTGCTATATGGTCTAGGGCATATCAACGGGCAGGCTTGGTAGGTTCTCGCCTAGCCCAAACGCAGATGTGCGGACAGTGGTCTGCCAGGGCGGGGACAGAGAAATTACAATTACAATTACTATGAACTTCGAATGTATATGAAAATTGGGCTGAAATATAAGTGAAACGGAAGTTCAATTAACTTATTGGAAGTATCTAGATAATCGTGAAGTTGTTCGCTCTCTTTTGAGAAGAGAAGTCCATTGAATTGCCAAAAATTCTCAACGTTTTTGAAACTTAGCCAGTCAAGGTAGTGCATTCGATCATGCCTTGACCTACCCCGCATGGGGATGCTTGGCAAAAGTTTGTATTTCCTGTTTCGAAATACTACCTCACAATGCCCTCCGCTCAATTTTAAACAACTTCTATTCAATTTTCACAGCCTGCCGTGAGCTAACGGAACTATCAATACTTTCTCTTAACAACTTTGTTCTAGCAAAAAAATGATGGTGATGAGAAATTATTTCCTTCTCAAAACAACATCATCACAGATCGTTACCCCGCGTATGGGAGAATACAAGGAAAGAACAATATCAAGTGTTGAAACTTAGTTGAATTTTCAAAAAGTTTGCTGATCATCCATTGAATAGATACAACTTTTTGAAAATAAACGGAACTTTGAAAATCAGGTTTCGCTTTCCAAAAGTTATGTAGAATTCCAGTAGGTACTTCTTCCATGATAAAAAGCAGAATTTCACAAATATTTTAATAATTTACAAAAAAATTTAAAACAAAATCTGGGAGGTTGTTCGATTTGCAAAACTTTTATTAAGTTGGTGGAATTTCTGTGAAATAAATAGCATTTTCGAGATGTTTTTGCACCTTTCGAGAACTTTTTAGAATATCCAAGATTGTGATACGGCGAAAATTCCGCGAAATTGATTAAACATTAAAAAATTGAATTTTTTTTCTTGATTCTTGAAGTTTTCTGAACTTCTGGGAAGCTCATTAAATTTCAGGATAGTTGCCTGAATGGAAATAACATTGAAATTTTGGGAAGTTCCCTGAAATCATGTAAAGCTCCATGAACTTATGGAAAGTTCCCCGAATTTTTCGGAATTTTTGCCTGAACTTTTGGGAAAAACCTTTAACTTTGGGGAAGTTCTCTGATTTTCTGGGATATTCCCCGAACATCAGAGAGAATCGGAAACGCCTGGGAGGTTTCCTGAATTTCTAAGAAGTATCCTGAACGACGGATAAGTTCCCTAAGTTTCTGGGAAGTTTACTGAATTTATGCGATTTTTTTTCGAACTTTTGGTAAGCAATTTCGTTTTTCAGTTTCTTAATCTCTTCAAGTGTTGGGGGGCGCAAATACTGCGGGCTTTAAGTCTTCAGGATAGCTTTGCGAAAATTGTTCGGGGTCAGCAGGATGGTTGACTCCACAATCATCACATTTTCGAGAGAAGTAGCTGAGGAACCGCACGCCAAGATCCGCAAGGCTGCAGTGCATTTTTGTAACGAGCTCAGGATGACTTTTCCAACTGCATCGCAACTTAGCTGGAATAAGTCATCAGATGACTCTAGTTGCCACATAATTTCCAGGAACATATCTCTTAGTGTCGCTGAAGTAGTCCAGGAAAAGATTCTGATGACCGAAACGGAAATCATGGTCGATGTTCGGGCGTCTTCCAGGGCTTGATTTTCTGCTGTCAAATTACAAATCAGCTTTATCTAATATCGTTTATATGAAATACATACATTCACACACTCACCTTCAGTCAAACCAAAGAGTAAATATTCCCCGTCGTCTGCTAACGATGCACTTCTGGCATCTACTTCCAATGATGTCTATACAGGTGGGGCAGAAGTGTTTAATTCAAAATACTGTCCTTGTGTTCGTTAGATTATGCACAGCCTGTATTTTGTAAACAGGCTTGATGTAGATCAACAATTCACAACAGCAGCAAATCACAAGATGAAATGATTATTTTCGGTAATTGGTATAGTTTTTAAAAGGTTTCGGCTGAAAAAAGCCCTCTTGTGCACTAAAAGGATGCGGACAAAAACTAAACTTGCTTTGTTATCATTCGCTTGTGTTTGGAGTTCTACGTCACTACCCGAAATCATGGATTGTTTACACATTTTTCGTTACTTAAGCCGACAAACACCTTGCTCTTTGCCACATGTATACACCTCATTGATCTACTACTACATCTCTGATGTTGGATGGTTAATGGAGGAATCCATGCCTCTAGGCAGAGTTGATTCTCGCTCATACCAAAGAGTTAAAGGGTGATACGGTCAAAATTTGGTCAAGGGAAAACGCGTGTAAATCGGTGAAATCGTTTATTTAAAAAATCAAATTAAATTTCTTTTTCAAGTTCAATTAGTATAAAATTCAGGAAAAATATTCAGTTAGGCTTCCGCTTTTCCAAATCCGAATTGCCGGGCCTTACGCTTGACCCCTGCCATCAGATTTTGTACAGCCACCTTGTCCACCTTCTTCGCCGCAGAAAGCCAGTTTGCCTTGAACTGCTGCTCGTCCTTAGCAGTTTTTTTGGTCTTCTTTAGGTTCCACTTGACAATAGCCCAGTATTTCTCAATTGGGCGGAGCTCTGGCGTGTTGGGAGGGTTCTTGTCCTTGGGAACCACCTGCACGTTGTTGGCGGCGTACCACTCCATGGCCTTTTTACCGTAATGGCAAGATGCCAAATCCGGCCAAAACAGTACGGAACAACCGTGTTTCTTCAGGAAAGGCAGCAGACGTTTATTCAAACACTGTTTCACGTAAATTTATTGGTTGACAGTCCCGGAAGCTATGAAAATGCTGCTTTTCAAGCCACAGGTACAGATGGCTTGCCAAACCAGATATTTCTTTGCGAACTTTGACAGTTTCGTGTGCTTGAAAATATCTGCTACCTTTACCCTTCCTTTTGCCGTATAAAACTCCTGTCCCGGAAGCTGCTTGTAGTCGGCTTTGACGTAGGTTTCGTCGTCCATTACCACGCAGTCAAACTTCGTCAGCATCGTCGTGTACAGCCTCCGGGATCGCGCTTTGGCCGTCGTATTTTGTTTATCATCGCGATTTGGAGTCACTACCTTCTTGTAAGTCGATAGTCCGGCTCGTTTTTTGGCTCGATGCACGGTTGTAGACGATACACCCAGCTTATTTGCGGCATCTCGGAGAGATAGGTTAGGGTTTCGCTTGAAACTACCGGCAACTCTCTTTGTCGTCTCAGCGGCTTCCGGTTTTCGATTTCCCCCCGATCCAGACTTCCTGGCTGTCGACAAACGTTCCCCAAACACTTTAATTACATTTGTAACGGTTGATTTGGCAACTTTTAGCGATTTTGCCAACTTTGCGTGCGAGTAGCTCGGATTTTCGCGATGCGCGAGCAAAATTTTGATACGCTGCTCTTCTTGCTTGGACGGCATTTTGACAACTGAAGAGTGAATTCCAAAATCAAAATAGGAGCAACATTCTACACACACACACCTTCAAAATGAGGGGTGTTCAGGTTTTTTAAATGCAAAATTGAAAGAAATACGTCAAGTTGATATTGACCAAATTTTGACCGTATCGCCCTTTATATAGTGGTTCTCCCATACTACTGTTGGTATAGGCGCAACTACGAAGCAACACCATGCTGGAGTTGGCTGGGTCTATTCCTGGTCTGGTCTAGGAATTTTTCGACTTTTTGATCACTTGCCCACACAATCATACCTATGCACAAATGGTACTTTGCATCAAAAGCTTTCGATTAATAACTGCTAAAGTCCATTTAGAACACTAATTCATAATTCGTCTACTGCTCGATGTTTAGTCATAACGCGCCGTTTCATTTTCTTCCACTGATCGCCAAATACCGCAAATTTCAGTTTCATATCTGTTTTCCTTCTCTTCCAGGAAGCGCAAAAGGACCTCATCTTTATCCTGACCCATCGGTACAATGCTATGATTTTGGAATGCGCCGTTCAAGGCGATGACATCGAAATTGTCACAAAAGCCCATGGAAACGTAGCAGATCGCGTCGGTAAACCGGCCGAGACCGGTATCCTAGCCGTTATCGATCCGAAGGCACGTGTCATCGGTATGCGACTGTATGAAGGTTTGTTCAAAATCATCCCACTGGATCGAGATACCCATGAGCTGAAGGCCACCAGTTTGCGCATGGAGGAAGTACACGTGCAGGATGTCGAATTTCTGTACGGAACTCAGCATCCGACCCTGGTGGTTATTCATCAGGATTTGAATGGACGGCACATCAAGACCCACGAAATCAATCTAAAGGATAAAGATTTTACCAAAATCGCCTGGAAGCAAGACAATGTTGAAACGGAAGCGACCATGTTGATTCCAGTGCCAACACCACTTGGAGGAGCCATTGTGATCGGTCAAGAGTCGGTCGTTTATCACGATGGTGATAGTTATGTGGCTGTCGCACCGGCGATTATAAAACAAAGCACCATCAATTGCTATGCCAGAGTCGATAGCAAGGGATTCCGCTATTTGTTAGGTACAGTTGGTTCTAGTAGTAGATGACATTCGGCACATTAATCGTTTTCAATTATAGGCAACATGATTGGGCATCTATTCATGATGTTCCTCGAAACGGAAGAAAACGGTAAAGGTCAACTTACCGTCAAAGACATCAAAGTGGAACTGCTCGGGGAGATCACCATCCCGGAGTGTATCACGTATTTGGACAATGGAGTGCTGTTCATTGGTTCTCGTCATGGCGATTCACAACTGATTAAACTGAATACCACGGCGGGTGATAATGGAGCTTACGTTACTGTAATGGAAACCTTCACCAACTTGGCACCCATCATTGACATGTGCATTGTGGATCTTGAAAAGCAAGGTCAAGGACAAATGATTACGTGCTCTGGAAGCTACAAGGAAGGATCATTGCGTATTATTCGCAATGGAATTGGAATACAAGAGCACGCCTGTATTGATCTTCCCGGGATCAAAGGAATGTGGGCACTCCGCGTAGGCATCGATGATAGTCCTTATGATAACACGTTGGTGCTTTCCTTTGTTGGACATACCCGTATTCTAACCCTTTCGGGCGAAGAAGTGGAGGAAACCGAAATCCCTGGCTTTCTCAGCGACCAGCAAACATTCTACTGCGCCAATGTGGATTTCGGACAAATTATTCAGGTTACACCAATGACAGCCCGATTGATTCAATGTGACAACAAATCAATGATTTGCGAATGGAAGCCTCCAGATGATAAGCGTATCAGTGTGGTGGCATGCAATTCGTGCCAGATGGTGTGTGCCACGGCCTGTGACATCTACTACATCGAAATCGAAGCCGGCAAACTGGTACATAAGAGGTGCGTGAAGGTATGTGAATTCAGATGAAATAAAAATGCTTATGTATCAAAACTTACAGTACCGTCACATTGGACTACGAAGTAGCTTGTCTAGATATTTCTCCTTTGGCGGATAACGTCAACAACGCGGAGCTTGTGGCAGTTGGTTTATGGACGGATATTTCCGCTTGTATTCTAAGGTTGCCGAACTTGGAAGTTGTGCACACTGAGAAGCTTGGCGGAGGTATGTACGCTGCTCTCGGACCATCGCCGTTTTGTGTGTTCCTCCATATTTCTTATTTACTTGTTTTTTATCATCAGAAATTATCCCCCGATCCATCCTGATGGCGCATTTCGAGGGAATTGTCTACTTGCTGTGCGCACTCGGTGATGGTTCAATGTTCTACTTCGTTCTGGACAAACATACCAATCGACTCAAGGACCAGAAAAAAGTGACGCTCGGTACACAGCCAACGATTTTAAAGACGTTCCGTTCACTTTCAACGACAAACGTATTTGCGTGCTCGGATCGCCCTACCGTCATCTACAGCTCAAATCACAAGCTCGTATTTTCCAACGTCAATCTGAAGGAGGTGAACCACATGTGTTCGCTGAATGCCGAGGCCTATCAGGACAGTTTGGCACTGGCTACGAAAAACTCCGTGATTCTAGGCACGATCGATGAAATACAAAAGCTGCACATTCGAACAGTTCCTCTCGGCGAATCGCCACGACGAATCGCGTATCAGGAAGCGTCACAAACTTTCGGTGTTATTACCTTCCGAACAGACATTCAAGACTCCAGCGGCCTGACACCATCTCGACAGAGTGCCTCGACGCAGACTTCAAATGTGACATCTTCAACCAACATGGGACTGCTGAAGCCGGGAGCCAGTAATGCCGAATTTGGTCAAGAGGTTGAAGTTCATAATCTCTTGATAATAGATCAGAATACTTTCGAGGTCCTACACGCTCATCAGTTCATGCAAACAGAATATGCCATGTCACTGATTTCGGCGAAGCTGGGCAGTGATCCGAACACCTACTACATTGTGGGAACTGCGTTGGTCAATCCGGAGGAGCCAGAACCGAAGGTCGGGCGCATCATCATCTATTACTACGCGGATGGTACTCTCACGCAGGTCAGTGAGAAGGAAATAAAGGGTGCCTGTTATTCATTGGTGGAATTCAACGGACGAGTTCTCGCCAGTATCAATTCTACTGTGCGACTGTATGAATGGACTGATGATAAAGAATTGCGACTCGAATGCAGTCACTTCAACAATGTGCTGGCCCTGTACTGCAAGACAAAAGGTATTGTATGAAACTAAGCTTGCCTGGCCCCTTCCCCATTAGGCAGTATGCTAATGCCTTTATTTTCATTCAAACAGGTGATTTCATTTTGGTGGGCGACCTTATGAGATCGATCACATTGCTTCAGTATAAACAAATGGAGGGAAGTTTCGAAGAAATTGCACGGGACTATCAACCCAACTGGATGACGGCTGTAGAGATATTAGACGACGATGCTTTCCTTGGGGCGGATAACAGCAACAATCTCTTTGTCTGTTTGAAGGATGGGTATGTTGCTACATGAATGCCAAGGCGCTTGATTGAATTAATGATCCCATTCTTTTGCAGCGCTGCGACAAGCGACGACGAACGGCAGCAGATGCCAGAGGTAGCTCAAGTGCATTTGGGTGACATGGTGAATGTGTTCCGACATGGTTCTCTAGTGATGGAAAACATTGGTGAACGAACGACGCCGACCTCCGGATGTGTCCTGTTCGGCACTGTCAGTGGTGCGATCGGTTTAGTCACGCAAATCCCAGCAGATTACTACGAGTTCCTACGGAAGCTGCAGGAAAGTTTGACTGATACGATCAAATCGGTTGGCAAAATCGATCACGCCTATTGGCGCAGTTTTCACACCGAAATGAAAACCGAACGATGCGAAGGATTCATCGATGGTGACTTGGTAGAGAGCTTTCTGGATCTTAGTCGAGACAAGATGCACGAAGCGGCACTAGGACTGCAAATAGACGTTGACGGAACGAAGAAGGACGCCACGGTGGACGATATCATCAAGATAGTGGAGGATCTCACCAGGATACACTAGGATTCCCCATGTCAACCCCCGTGAAGTTCTGATGGTATGCAGATCAACTGAATATAATTCGTTAAGGAGAGAAATATGCTTTTAGATGCATACACCGTATGGAAACGTTAAAACTACACATACAAGCAAAGCACCTAGCATTCGTTCGAGGTAGGTAAGGTTAAGTAAATGTTTACTGAGGCATCAGTACTAGTTTCCAAGATAATAAATGGAATGCAGCGGTCTACGAGGAGTGTGAAATACAAATCTAGAAATATTTGCTGGATCCGAAAAACCTTCTGGAAAATTGGGATTATCCATTGTGAATGAACATTTGTTGAAGGTTTGAACTTTTATGTACTTTTTAAATTTCAAACATTGAGTACTTTATCGTTTTCCTAAATCTTTCAAATTTTTTAGTGTTGGTCAAGTTTGTTTAACTAATTCTAGTTCAATTTTAATAGATTATCCCTATCGTTGCGGAAAAGTTGAAATGAGGCAGTTAGAAGGAAGAGGATGATCGTGATAAAAGGCTTGATTCTAGAAACAGGGCTGGTAGCGGGTCACTTTTTAGTGACTTGCTCACTATTTTCAAGGCAGTCACTAAAGTCACTATTTTCCGAAAATTGGTAATTAAAGTCACGATTACTGTGGTTACTTGGGTAATCTCTCGTCTTCATAAACACTAGCAAATTTTACTGAGAACAGATCGCAAATTCAAGCGTCGGTGATTGTCACCATGTGAGGAAATAGGCCGACGGAAAATAAATAAGCAAAAAAAAAAAAAAGATCGCAAATTTCCTGTTGAATGCCAGCAGTTTCGCCATTATAGAACATGGATGAAGGTAAGACTACTTCCTTATAAGTATACGTTGTTCATTAACATAGCTCCAAAAAGATTTCGGATGAAATTTGAGACGCCGTTGAACCCCACTCAGATAACGTTGAAAATGCGCACGACTGATCCGTTTATATTCGTAGTTTAGCCTGCTATACTGCCGTTATGCGCATAATTGTCCCATGTTCTATGGAATTCCCTATATACATGGGACAGTTATACTTATACAGGCAGTATAGTGGCGTTTAAGCGACATGGTGCGGTGTTTTGTGAATCTTTTAAGAGCCGCCCTTTTAATCCGTTTTAGCGAGCAAAAAGCGTTCGTCATCCAAGGGACCCGAGAGTCAGTCTGAACAATCTCTTTTTGGGACGTGTCTGCCAATCACATAAGCGAAGACGTGGGAAAAAGTTTGAGCAGCGATGCTGACGTCGGTCGAATCAAGAATGCTCTGCCAATCCAAACTAGATAAAACATCACCAATGCTGCGATAGTCGGCTCTACGAAAGTCATATGATACAGTAGCAGGAGTGTCGACGAAGTCTCGAGCTACAACGTTCTCGACAGCAACTATTCGAGAAGGATTGTGAGAGACATCCTTAACTAGAGGCACAGGAGCTGTAGAGATGACGGGAGCAATATCTCGGCCACTCACGAAGCAGAGATCTAGAGAGCGATTATTCTCATTCACCACGTTATCAACTTGGGATAGAGTTGCGGTACTGTAGCTGTTCATGCTTCTAGAAACTTGAAAGATCAGTGACTTAGAGCGATTTTTGCTCTCGTTTGTTAAATGAGAGACCGTAGCAGGTAACGCAATACGCAAGAAGCCTGATTTGTTTATAATCAGTTCGTTTATTTGTTAGGCTCAGGCGTGTGTAACACTTTACGGAGCCGATATTCAATATTGTTGTACAAAACATTTTACTTTTTGTTATTAGTAAAAGAGGGATGCCAATTACTCGTGGCTAGGTCGAGGTTAATAGGTCACATAATCGTTTGGAAAGGGCTAGGTAGGTAACTTATTTAAGCCATTATTTGCTGCTTTTGGTAGCGACATCTACCAAATCCTCGATCCCTTTAGTCCCTTTCAGGAACTAAGCCACAGATGGGTGACCACAGTTTGCTGGGCAGGTACAAGTAGCACGGAAACAAAAGGATAGTATAACTGGGACACAATGGTAAGGAATTTACTAGAGTGGAAAGAAGGAGGGTGATGATGTTACACTCTTAGATCAGACAAACAAAGGAATTCGTAAATCGCTTGCATGTAGAGAAGATCACGCATTCCCAAAACATCTCTTATCTCGCGGAAGGGTTGTCTACCTCGGGCCACTAGGGTATCCAATAGTCGTGCTCTGGAGGCATCATTATCCGGGCAATGCCAAACTGCGTGAGCGATGTCATCATAACCGGTTCCGCACCTACATAAATTGCTATCGACGAGGTTAATTCTGTAGAGATGTGCGTCTAGCGAGTAGTGGTTGGACATAAGTCTTGACATCACACGAAGGAAACCGTGACTTACATCCAGACCTTTGAACCACGATCTCGACGAAACATTTGGAATAATGGAATTTAACCACCGCCCAAGAGAATTACTTGTCCAATCGTTTTGCCAACTTTGAAGAGAACTCTGACGTACTAATGGGAAAAATTCATCATGTGAAATTCTTCTTTCAAAAATCTCGCCTTGTGCGCCCACCTTTGCTAGAGAGTCCGCCATCTCATTGCCTGGAATTGAGCAATGTGAGGGGACCCATACAAAGGTAATCTTAAATGATCTTTCGACCAACACACACATCTGCTCCCTTATTTGTGCAAGGAAGTAAGATGAGTGCCTCACTGTTTTCATCGACTGCAGGGCCTCAATAGAACTGAGACTATCTGAGAAAATGAAATAATGGTCTATGGGAAGCCCGATTTGCGACTGATATCTCGACAAAGATTTTTCATTAGGGCCTAACTGACAAACGTGACTCTTGTTCTTCGAAATGGCTATGGTTGATTAATGAAGCACGTATCCAAGGTCTACAAATTTAAGGAAGAAGCAATTGTTTACGTTTGTCAGTTAGGCCCTAACGAATTTTTTTTCTTTCATTTATCCTAAATAAAACAAATCATAATTGTAGAATAAACAATTACCTCAAAAACTTCAAAAACCCAGTAGGGGAAATTAGGTAAAAAATCGAGAAAATGCGGGAATTTTTAAATTAAGATTTTGTGGCCACCCTACAAATTGTATGGATTAATAAAAAGCAGTCGGTTTTGTTTTCGCTGTCAGATGGCTGAGGGTGGTTCATTCGTTATCAAATTTACTAGGAATAGTTCATAGCTTTCATAGAGCTATGAAACATCATGGACGAGAACGGCTTCTAATTAACTCTATAACGAACCAAGTATTCTGAAAGTGTCGAAAGCTGGAAGAATACGCTGGGCGGAGCAAGTTGTGAGAATGCCAAATAACACCCCTGCAAAGATGGTTTTCGCTTCATATCCGGCTGATACAAGAAGGCTTGTAGCGTGGAGAGTGTGGGCGCAGTCGAAAACGAAGAGATGTAGTAGCGAATCGAGTATTGTGGCGTGAAATTTTATACTGCCGGTGGAAGCATAATTGTACCATGTGACATTCGGACAGTTTAAGTTTTTCAAAGCCTAGTACTAGAGTTTGATATTCACTCATAGCATATTATTCAAATAACTATCGTAAGTTCTAGAAAAATCATAAAGTAATTTTTGCCTACTTGAAATATGGACGTATATTGTAGTAGTAATATTGGTTCTAGTGAGACAACAAACCCGCAAAAATGGTGTTTGTCTCGAATTCGACCGGTTCAAGACGCAGAGGAGCGCAGCGAGCTAGCTGGTTAAACCAAGTGGAGCAAGACCTTGAAAGTGTGGGACATTCTAGGAACTGGAGACGTTGGACGTTGGGCCAGCATGAGGGCCTGTTTATAATCCAAGAAGGCACTTAATCTCAGACCCCCCCCCACCTCGTAGACATTTATCCTAAGTAAGTAAGTTAGAAAGTGGCCAGGGAAGCGTACAATTTTCAAGGGGGATAAATCGACTTGGAATTTGTATGTAATTGTTTATTTGTAATATGGGACAATTATGCGTGCACCGGCAGTATTGAAAAATCCAAGTAAAGCTCAAGCTCAAGTCAGCTCGTATAACTGAAATTGATAATAACTTTGTGGCTATTTTTCAAACTATGGAATTGTACAGTATCGTCATTATCCTCGATTTTCTTCTCTTTTTATCACCAATTACTACTCAGAATCCCTTGGGTTCGACGTGCCAAAACCACGCCAAACATTTATTGGTTGAAAATATGACAAGTTCGTCAATTTGTTTTTCATTTTAACTATTATAGTTAATATGACAGTGACTATCATTCTTTTCGACGATTTTTTAGAATTTCAGAGAGGAACATGGGGCTAATAAAATATGTGCAGCTTGGATAATTTTAGAGAGGTTATCATCCCTATTCCCGTTTTCGAAAGATTCAATTGGATGACTTTGGAGTCATTAAAAAAAACTGACGAATCGAAAACGAAAATAGCGGTGTAAAAAAGCTTGTTTTAAAATGGGATTTGGCTAAATTAAGCGCAATCACCAATAATTTTCAGCTGACTATAAATGCGTTTGATTTTACCATGCTTGCGATTAGATCAACCATGGTGCTGTTGATATCAATATGAGGTCTGTCAAATATACCACAAACGTTGAAGATTTTACCGTAAACGTAGTAAATTTGACTGAAATTTCATGGTAGTTTCAAAGATAGGCGTAGTCGGGTTAAATGGTAGTTTTTACTACAAGATTTGTTTCTGTGTAGGTATTCTCAGTATACTTTGTGAGTGGAGCTACATACCGTCGATGAACTTTGTCAAGTATATAATCTTATCATAGGATCTTTCGTTAAACTATTATTCAGTATGCTTTCGATTTATTGAATTTCTCTTGTACTTTTTGTATGTATTTGCTTATAAAATTCATCTAAAACTAAACAGCAATTGAATGACCTCAATGTTAGGCGAAATTTTTTCTGCACCTATTCGCATATCAGTCCCATGGCATTTTATATCATATTGGGGAAAGAGTCGTCGAATTGTTCAAATGGGCTAAACATGCAGAATAACAAGCAATCTTATAAATTAAAGAAAGCTGTAATCCCCCAAAAGTTGTGCATATTGTTATAAATCTAGGTAGGTACATTGTGATTTTCTTTTAGAGATAACAATAATGCTCATCTTTGTATTACAAGGTGTTAACATCCATAGCGGAACTGTTATGCTAATATGTTCAACATTGAGCAAAAGAAGTGGTTTATTCTATATTTTTCTAGAAGTAATGTAGGACATGAGCGGTAATACGAACACCTAACGACAGGCAAATATTTATACAGACCCTAATAAATGCATGACAGTCCCATTAATTTAGTAAGCGCAGTATGAGCATCGTACTTTTATGTTTGCTCCACTAGGCAACGAAGATTTTTGGAGGCAGAATGGTGATAAAAAAGTCGAATAGAAACAACTCATACTATAAACTAACCGCACTAAAATACACAATTTATTCAATTTTCTTCGATCAACTTGAACCGTTGATGCTGTTCAACTGGGATTACATTGAAAAATTTCTTATAAATTGTTTGGTTTTCTCGACCGGCATAGATCCGCTGAACCCAGGTATGATCCCAGTTGGGGTCCAATTTTTCGCAAGTTACGTACACTTTACCGTGTTCCAGGGCAAAGATAGTACCGTTCTTACCGAATCCAACCTGTTATGGAAGGAAAATATTTATGAAAAAGAAAACGCGTCTCATCTATCATTCGTACTGACATTCAAACCCGGATGAAATCGTGGGGTGCGTTGAGTGGCCAGTATGGTGCCAGCAGATACGAAGTGACCGTCTTGCACTTTCCATCCGCGATGTTTTGGTCGACCATGATCAGAGGGGTTTCTCGTACTGCCACCGGTTTTCTTCGATGCATATCTCACAGGAACTGGAGGTTTAAATGATATTCATTGAAGTTGTAGAACATTTTATGCTATTTGATTTTTACCTATAAGCAATGTTTTTCTAAGAAGGTTTCCTGCACTAAACATTGCGTTTGAATTCATAATTGGGCTTAAACTATTGATAAACGAGATCAGCACACCGTTGAAAGCAAAAATATGTTATCCTTTTACGTAAACAATTTTGACATTCGCCATCCGCAGCCTTTCACGCATGTGTTGTATAGTCACTAGATTCATAGTCTGGCGAATACAACAACGGGAGCCAATTTGAACTGTCAGCTGGCGGAGCCAATCGAGCATATCTCGAGTAACTCATGTTAAGCGCCTAAAGCCATTTGTAAACAACGTTGATTTCTCACAAATTACGAGAATCCCACTATATCCTGCTACTCCATATGGTAGAACTAACATTCTTCTCCCAAATGCTGCTTTCATTTCACGAGAGTGATTTAAGATTCAAGAGAAATCGATAAATAAAGTCATTGTTTACAAATGGCTTTTAGGCCCTTAACATGAATTACTCGAGATATGCTCGATTGGCTCCGCCAACTGACAGTTCAAATTGGCTCCCGTCGTTGTATCCGCCAGACTATGAATCTAGTGACTATAATGTGTTGCAGTGCTGCTAGAAGTAGCTTAATCAAGTATATCACAGAGAAAACAGATTTGCACGGAAAGAATCATTCACTCAGCGCTGAGTACATACTTTATTTAAATTAATTTTCGTATTTTAGTAATTTTCGCTCCAACCAGGGGGTGAGTAACTCTGCCACGTTGTGTTTGTGTTGATCGTGTACGAATGTGTTTCTGGGGTGGCAGAAGGTGTTTTCGTGTTTTCACAAACTACAATCGAAAATTTATGCTTATTGGCAACCATGCACGGTTTAGACGTTTAATACATGCTCACATATGCATCGTCTGAATTACATTCGTGTAAGCGAGAGGGAAACAAAAACAAACAATCGATTTGTGTAAGTGGTGCCAGATATGAATTTATCTTTCATGTGGTGGCGAGTGTGTTTGAAGTGTGGCGGATTGTGTTTTTTAGGGTGGTAACACAAGGTGGTCGAGTGACTTACCCCCTGGCTCCAACTTATGCGAAAAGGTTGGTAATGTCGAAAATGAAATACTTTTCAATTACAAGATGAAATAAATTAACATTATTTGTTAATGTAGAGTGTAGAGTGTGATACCAGGGGCTGGATGGTTAGGCAGAAAATATATTTCTTGGTTCAGGAAGAACTAGCGCATCGGTACCAAGCTTACGGGTCCGCTCCAGCCGTTTTGTCCTTCATACATCGTTACTGTGAATACAAACCGGTTAATCAATCCGATTTCTCTATGGACGAATTCAATTTGAAAAAAGAAGAAGACACCGAGTGGTGATAAATCTGACAGCTCCCACGGTAAAGACTACGACGAACTTTTTAAAATGCTTTTTTACAATTCAAATGAAATTCTAATTAAAAGCAGTTTTTTGTACGATAGACGAAACATTCAAAACTACTCAATAAGGACATTTTCAGCAAATGAAATATAAAAATGAAATGTAATAAAAATGATAGGAAAATAATGCCACTATTGTGGCCTTATCATGAATTACTCGAGATATATGTTATAGGACTTGGTTTAGTTTTGCTATGGCATTATTTTGTAGCTTTTTGCGGTTTCCTATGTGATTTATTGATGTCATTTCTTCACATAAACAGAACCCTTGAGAAACACATATGAAATTTATGTGGCACATGAAGCATGAAACACATATGAAAAGTATGTGTGGCCACACATAGTGGTTATGTGTACACATAGGAAGTATGTTTGGCTACAAATAGATATCATTTGTTGATCTAATTGCAAAAAAATCATGTTATGTGACACTTAGATATTATCATTACTTTTTTTATCAGTGAAGAACCAAATTAATCGATAACTTTATGTAAATTTTCAAATCGTTTTACGTCATTAACGCCACGTAGGTCACTTAGTCGGGGTGCCCACTGATGTGGCGAAGTTGTAGCATCTGCTAGCATATAAAAATATCACTCCGTCGTTCGCCACACGCCACCCGATATTGACACGATGTTTTGATGTGCAATTAGATGCCAAATACCGGCAACAAAACTGAAAGATTTGCTTTTTGCTAGTTGATTATTGTCATTTGGCGATTCCTTTTAAATTGACGTTTGCGGTATTTTACACACGCTGAGATTTAAGCTCGAATAGTTGTAATACCGCTATGATTATATCATCGGGGTACATTTTTATTATTGTCCTTTTAGATAATCATGCTTTGATACTGTTGATGGAAATTAGGAAAACGGTAACCGCTAGTACGGATCCTTCAGCAACTCTAAAAGCAACTCAACGGCCATTCAAACCCACAATTCAAAGCACACCTGGTTACATGAAATCAGAAAAAAAAACTTTACAACCCGGGTCGCACCAAACTCTGCTGCACACATTAAAATCGCTGGAGATGAAAGAGCAGACGAACTATAAAAAAAAAGCAACTGTCAAACCCTCAAGTACACTGATAAAAAAGCAAAGATAATATCTATGTCTATGGGACACATGATTTTCTGCAATTTGATCAACAAATGATATCTATTTGTAACAACATATACTTCCTATGTGTACAAATAACCACTATGTGTGGCCACACATATTTTTCATTTGCCACATAAACATCATGTGTGTATCTCAGAGGGTTATGTATATGTGTGAACAAATGAATATTTTGTGAAATTTTACATGGATTTTTGCCAATGAATATGTGTTGATTTTTACCCGTGTACCAACATCAATACCCCATATGATGATTATAAAAAAACTTGTCCGCCAACATAGCAGACTAAAGTGGGAAAACACCTGGCACAACTACACCAGACATCGCAGAAAAATAAGGTACAACACGATTGAATGGTCAACATCAAATATGCTAAAGCAGAAAGAGAATCAAATCATCACACGATTCATGGCTGGCCCACAATTGATACGTTGCGGATGCGTTTGCGTGAATTTGACAGTTTTCCCATAGGTTTTTTGTCAAATTTACGTCAACGCAACCGTAACGTATCAATTGTGGGTGACCCTTCAGAATCGGGCATACCAGAATCACACACGGTCATTTTGCTCCAAAAGAATCAGAGTCTTTATGTCCAGGATGCAGCACTAAAGCGTCATTATTGACTGTCCTAAATTTGACTCGAGCAGAAAAGGACAAAAAATTGCACCGGCAACATTCGTTGCATTAGGTGACAATGTAAATAAACTAAAAAAAAAAACAATCAACTTTATCACTAAAGCAAACTCACGAAGGAACTGTAAAAAACCACCATCAACAAAATATCAGACCCACGAATCAGCTGTTCCCCATTACCCATCGAACAGTAATCAGTCCAACACTCGTGCAGTAAGCAACCACTCCAGTACAGCAGACAACCAGCATGGGAAACGATAACACCAAAGAAGCATCCCAAAACGGTGACCAGGACGCTACCATAATCTACATCTTACGGTGATCCTCATCATTGTAGTAATCTGTCTGACGTTCACCATAACCTTCAAAAGAGATGGGAGAAGCAAGGAATCAAGGCTGCAAAATCCTTGCTGATCCTAGACGTGTAAGAAGGAATAACCGGCCACTACCAGGTCAAGTGTTAGTATTTATGTTTCAATATATATTTTAACACTGATATGTATTCAATCAGCACAATAACCTGATGAGACCCCCACGGTTAAAAGGTCGAAAATAAATATATCTAGGGTTTTTTTTCATTAGGGTGAATCTACAATTGAGAGACTCTCTTTGATTACTTTCTCTTTCATTCATATTCCATTCAGCGTTATGTTTTTCCTTCAACTATTTGTAGAGTATGGTAGCCAGCACTGTTGTGTTTCTATCTGTACTAAAGAATCCCTCAACAGATTTATAATGGCGCTGTAATAAATGAAAGA
The DNA here is from genome assembly GCA_034211315.2 of Aedes japonicus. Classification (NCBI taxonomy): domain Eukaryota; kingdom Metazoa; phylum Arthropoda; class Insecta; order Diptera; family Culicidae; genus Aedes; species Aedes japonicus. Next base: position 175,633 of record JASCZW010000384.1, on the reverse strand, counting down.
AAGCGAGAGAGGAGACAGCCTCCCATTGTTAGATTCGCCCTTTTGAAAAAAAATCCTAGATAAATTACAGCAACTCTAACTACACGGGTAAAAATCCACACATATTTATTGGCAAAAATCCATGTAAAATTCCACATCAAATTCATTTGTTCACACATAAACAGAACCCTCCGAGAAACACTTATGAAGTTTATGTGGCAAATGAAAAGTATGTGTGGCTACACATAGCGGTAATTTGTACACATAGGAAGTATGTGTGGCTACAAAAAGATATCATTTGTTGATAAAATCATGTGTGGGACACATACACTGAGGCAAAAGAACTTAAGAATTTCATAAGACATGACTTATGAAACATGATGATTTTTGTTTCATAAGCCACTTATGAATTTCCTATCCATCAATTATACATTTCATACGCGTGACTTATGATTTCCAGGGCGTTGAAGTTATCATTTTTAGTCAAAAGTCATTTGACAAAATGGCTGACCTTATAAGCTTTGTATTAAACGAACAGCAGCTAATCGCAGATTTCAATACGGAGGTACCGGTTGTGTGCATCGCATTGTTTACGCAGGCAGTCGACTTGCTAACGCTGCATAAAAGTTCTTTTCGTGCACGTTCGACATGAACCAAATTAGAGCTGGGTTGTGGATTGGCGGCAGAGAAATGCAAGTATTTCTCATTTATGTTTTATTGCTATTTTAATTGATTTCCTTCAAAGCACCTCACAAATTGCTTGCTGTGTAAATACAGAGTCTAGATTCCACTGGTACCATAACCAAGCCCTGGAAGAAACAGCACGAATAACAGGAAATCTAGTCGATGTAAGTTTTTTTTCCCTGTATAACCTAAAAAGTATAATGTTTTATTTTAACAGAAATCATGAAATTCAAGCAGATCATCCTTCCACCAAAGATGTCAGCAGCAGACATATAAACGACCCGGTGAACGAAATTATTAAAGTGAACGGAATGAAGGAATGAATAAATTCCGTAAATCCGATTTTCATTTAATAAAAAAAAAAAAACATTCAATAGTACCAAATGATTTATTATTTTACCAACAAGCACATCTTAATCTATCTAACTTAGTCCATTATTTAACAGGTGAATAAAATGGTAAAAACATTTATATCTGAACTGTGGAATTCGTATATCATGCTTATGAAATTTATAACAAGTTTACAATGAAATGCATAACTAAGCATTATGATTTTGCTCAGTAAATGCTTATATTATTCATAACACCTGAATATGGTTTTCATACGACAACTAATGAAAATCTTAAGTGAAAACATTTTTAATTTCCCCTTCCTAATCATAGGTAAAACTTATGATTTTCATAACGGATCCTTTTGTCGCAAATTCATAAGTGATTCTTATAGAATTCTTAAGTTCTTTTGCCTCAGTGTAGATATTATCATTGCGTTTTTATCAGCAGAGTGAATCCATTGAATCCATTGACTTCGTTCCGAATTGAGTAGAATTCTACTAACTTTATGGTAAGATCGCATGAGCGTGTAAGGGGCCCTGTGATCTATAGTCACTAGATTCATAGTCTGGCGGATACAATGACGGGAGCCAATTTGAACTGTCACTTGGCGGAGCCAATCGAGCATATCTCGAGTAGTTTATGTTAAGGGCCTATAAGCCATTTGTAAACAATGACTTTAAACGTTGATTTCTCACGAATTACGAAAATCCCACCATATCCTGCTACTCCACATGGTAGAAGTAACATTCTTCTACCAAATGCTGCTTTCATTTCACGAGAGTGATTTAATATTCAAGAGAAATCGATATATAAAGTCATTGTTTACAAATGGCTTTTAGGCGCTTAACAGGAATTACTCGAGATATGCTCGATCTAGGACAGGACCTGTCAGCTCAGAGAGAGATGACCTCTTATAAATTTATGATTGCTTTGATACGGGGGTCGCTCCAATGTTGCCAGATATGTTTACAGAGTAATCCTATTGAAAATAAAGTAACTAAAAAAATTTCTTTTGTCGTTCGGGAAATGAAGCTGCATCAAACTAAACGTTAATTTTAAGGTTTTATTAAATTTCATTGATGCTTACGCTGCAAATTCTGCTGTGGGGAGAAAGGCTCAGTATAAGAGCTGTAATTTTTTTTTTGAATATCAGTTTTGCTGGTTGATCAGCAATCTTGGTTTTGCTGTATGTATTGCTGAAATTACAGCACAAAAAAAATCAGCAAAACTTTGCTGTTTTCCAGCAATAAAAATTTGGTGTGAGTTGTCACAAACGAAAAAAGTGAAAAAACAGTGACTACTAGCAACACCGCCAAACCAACAACAAACTGCCTGCTTGTAACATAACCCGACGGAGGCGGTAGAGGCGGTTGTCAAAGCGACCAATGAAAAACGGTCTTTTTTGACAGGTAAATGGTCTTGTTTTTGCACTAACAGCTGGCAGGTCCTGTCCTAGTGCTCGATTGGCTCCGCCAAGTGACAGTTCAAATTGGCTCCCGTTATTGTATCCGCCAGACTATGAATCTAGTGACTATACTGTGAACGATTACAGTGCTGTCGGTGCTGTCACTTAACAACTGGCCCATTTCGGTAATAGAATACTATCGCTATTCGCATGACAGTCCTATACAACGCTGTGCGTTGTATGTCCGTATGTCTGTCCTATGCATAACAATCCCGCTATGGATGGGTGTTAACCTGTACAACATTATTATAACCCCTAAATCTCGAGTGATTGATGATAAGGTCATAATAAACAATGACTCTAAATATCGATTTCTCTTGAATCTTAAATCACTTTCGTTAATTGAGAGCAACATCTGGTAGAAGAATGTTACACACTTAGAAAATTTTACAGTATTCGGTAATTTTTTACCGAACTTTCAACAGCTGAACGTTCGGTAATCGAATTTACCGGGTTTCGGTGAAATTTTACAGTATTCCGGTAAAAAAATTACCGGAACTTGTCAAATTTTACCGAAGTCCGTTAAATTGGATTACCGAACTGTTCAGCTGTTGAAAGTTCGGTAAAAAATTACCGATTACTGTAAAATTTTCTAAGTGTGTACACACTTAGATACGAAATTTCTAGAATAAAGCGTATTTATTGCAGGGCTGCAAGCAACGTAAACTCCGATAAAAAAACAAAATCACCACAAATGGATATAGGACTTTTATGTAAACAGCGACAGAATGTTGTTTGTGTGTGCCTCGTGCTCTGAAATTCATACAAACTTAATCGTATTCGATTATATACCTATCTATCTATGCATGTGTAGTCGCCGGACAAACAATCACACTACTTTATGAGAAACTAATTATTTATGAAACAGATGCCGTTTTCGGCAAGTCAAAATTAAACTTTTAACAATCACTGGTGATTGCTGTTCCACAATATTCGTTTATCATCTTTCTTAGCTAACAAGCACAATTGTAAAGTTTAATAGTACCAAAGTGATAAAATATTATCTGAGCTTCGTAGTATGTTGTTGAAATCTTGAAGCACTTGAACAAGATCAACAGTACTAATACAGGTAAGTAAACCACAAAGTTATGAATTAATACGCTATCAGCTATCAGGCTATCAGCATGATAATTTTCTTTTTTTAGATTCGGGACGTTGCATCCAATACCTGTGTAGGCTGAGATCAGTATTTCCACGATGGTTGACAAGAAAAGAGTAAAAAAGGAGCCTCCGGTTGCGGCTGAATCCCGAGATGATGAATCCAACCTGCATCAAATAGATTCCCAGTTGGGAATGCTGGGAGTAATACTGATGTTGCTTTGTGGAACGGTTTCCAGTTACCTGTTTACCAACTTACCCAGTGCACTGACACGTGCACACTTGGAAAGCTACCCTGGAGCATTTATCGCCGAACGTGCGTGGGACAATTTGAAAGTGCTGAATGATTTCGGTCCAAAGCCTACCGGAAGTGAGGCAAATGAAAAGCTGACTGCAAACTACTTGAAACGTGAAATTGAAATGATTCAGGCTAGTAAACACCGCAATCAGCAATTAGATACCAAGCATCAAGTAACAACTGGTGGCTACCCGGTTTCATTCATGGGCCACCCACTGACGAGTTTGTACCGAAATGTTCAGAACCTGGTGGTCAAGTTGGCCGGCGAAGACGATAACTCCACCAGTCCTGCACTGATGTTGAACTGCCACTTTGATACAGTGGCCAGTAGCCCCGGAGCCAGTGACGATGGCGCAAGTTGTTGTGTTATGTTGGAAATTATGAGAGTACTTTCACGGCAACCTCAGCGCAATAGACACTCAGTAATATTTTTATTTAATGGCGCAGAAGAGACACCTCTACAGGCAGCTCATGGTTTTATTACGCAACATGAGTGGGCAAAACAGGTGGCTGCGTTCATAAATTTGGAATCTGCAGGGTCGGGAGGCAAGGAAGTTCTTTTCCAAAGTGGGCCGCAACATCCATGGATGATTGATGTGTACGCTCGGTCAATAAGACACCCATTTGCCCATGCAGCTGCTGAGGAAATTTTCCAATCGGGCTTAATTCCGTCCGATACAGACTTCCGAATTTTCCGTGATTATGGAAATGTGCCTGGCATGGATTTCGCTCACATGGTTGAAGGATACCGGTACCACACAAAGTTCGATAACATTGACTATTTGTCTCTCCCGGTCGTGCAGCGTACCGGCGATAATATTTTATCCATAACAAGGGAAATGGTTAACAGTGACGAACTAGCAAACAGCAGACTGGAGGAAAGCAAAAAAGGTTACAGCGTGTTCTACGACTTTATGGGTCTACTGTTCGTTTGCTATTCCAGCGATACAGCAATCACGATCAATAGTTTGGTTTCAATTCTGGCCATCCTCCTGCCATATTACGGACTAAGCCGTTCCGTACGAAAACTGGGAGAAGGAGCAATCGTAAAAGAGGCTATTTATGGATTACTGGCCACTGTAGGAGGTACGGTCGGGAGCATTCTATCGTGTCTTATCATTGGCCGACAGCTCGATGCCATGGGACGGGCATTATCATGGTACTCGACCCCGTTCCTGGTTATGGGATTGTATTGTTGCCCGGCTTTACTTTGTCATTGTTTCTCGCAGATGGTTATCAACCGGTTGTTTGCTGATAAAAAGGTAAGTGTCTTCTAATTGATTGCTGCTATTTATTATCTCATTTGGATTAGATGGGGAGCGATATGGGCACCTATATGACTGATGGATAAGATTAAATGTGTAATGTAATGTACTTGTTTTCAATTTTTGATGATTGCATAATGCAATTTTTATCTGTTTAATTTGACCAATTTGTCGGATAGACACTGTCCTCAGCATGTTAAATCTCAATTCTCGGGTCCCTGTATACATATCTACATTAGAGAACTTTTGTTCCATCGTTTTGTTTCCCGTTCGCTGCCTCTGTTGATTTACTTGCATAAATTCAGAAGTACTCTATTTTCAAAAAATGTATAAACAATAAATACATCGTGAGTTTCTCTTTCAGACCGTGCTAAATCTATCGCAGATTGTCCAGTCGCGAATGATAGGAGTTAGCCTGTTCTGGGCAATCTTGGTGGTACCGCTTACATTCGCAGGAATACGAACAACCTACATATTGATGGTAGTGCTACTGTTTTCGTTGATGTCATCACTGGTTTCAACCGTGCTCGGCTATCACAATACTACCAAAAAATGGCTCCTGGTGCATCTCGGTTTCCAGGTGCTAACGATGCTCTGGGCAACACAGTATTATCACATGTTCCTGAAATTGTTCATTCCAATATCCGGTCGGATCGGAGGATATAAAAATCCGGAATATCTGGTTGGATCGATCGCTGCTCTGTGTACTCTTTTGGTCAGTAGCTACATGATTCCGTTGGTGACCTTGTTGAAGAAAGGTTCCGTTCTTACCTCTCGGTTGACGGTCTTCATTCTTCTCTCTTTACTGATTACTTGTTTCACGCAAGTTGGATTCCCGTACCGGGATGATAGTGCAAACGCCCCGACTGTACAAAGGCACTACGTGACGGTTTGTAAAAAGATTTACTATAAATTGTTTCAGATTTATTTAACGAATGTATTCTCATTTTGTTGCAGCACGTGATGCGTTCCTACTACGATGTTCAAGGTAACTCCAGAGGCAATGATTCTGGTTTCCTTTTCCGTGAAATGGACCGCAATTCATATCGGATGATAAAAGGAGTCGCCAGTCCCGAGAAAGTCATTCCGATGCGCCAAATGAATACTTGTGAAACGGAAATCTTCTGCGCCGTCCCTTTCTATTCCATGTGGCATCAGATTCGATTCGAGTAAGTAGCTTGGGTAGAGTTTTACCGGCAAGGGGTTTGATGTGATCATTCGTTTCCTATTTTTTCTTTTGTTTGTCGGTTCAGTTAGAGTAACTACTTTCTTTCGGGTTTGCTAATTTCTGCTGTTTTTTCCATGAAAAATAAACTATTTTTCATGACAAAAAAAAACCCATACTGGCCGTCACAATAATCGATTTAAACGTTGAACTCAAAGCCACAAATGTAAAAAAAAACTTAAACCGTTAATTCTGTTACGCTTATGTCCAGCACTCATCGAAGCAAAGCAAAAATAATAGCGAATTCGTTGTTGATTCAGTTCCAACCTGGATCGGGTATCAAGATTGGGTTGGCTTGTTGTGTATCAAACTTCGGTGTGTTTGCCTTATTTGTCCGCACATATGGATGAAGGCTGATTTGTCGGAACATCTTAGGGATATCCAGCGTGAAGACGTACTGAAATCCTCGAAATCGTAGCAAAATGGTGACAAGGTTCTTCTGGACCGTTGGCCCTGTCATCAAAACCTCGTTTCTCGTAACGCCTGTAGACGTTCTAGCGGATCCAACATATACGACCCTTAGTTTTGTTGTCGTACTGGTGGGCTTCAGCAAACAGTGGTGTGGCAAATAGTGCTTCGTTGGGGTCTTCTTGTATCTCTCGCATATGCCCGAGCTCGAATGAATTGAAAATACTGTTCCTTAAGCGACGCCTGCTTTTCCAGTTTTCATTCAAGGGTGTTTTGACCCTTCAGAGGCAGCTTACGCTAATCACCTAATTCGTGGTTTCGTTCGTTGAAGGGAAGCTGTACAACGTACCTTCCTTCCGTTCGTTGGTGTGTGTGCGCTGGAAATGTTCTACGCACCTTTCGTCTTCCGCTTTGGGTAAAACTTAGTGCTTATCAGCGCTGGAAGATTCGGGCCGAGTTCAATTCGGTAATTCCTCAGCAGATCCCAGAAGTATTCGGCGCCGATAAGCATATGGACACGTCCTCGCCTGTAGAATGTCGGATCGGCTAATTCTTGCTTGCTCGAAATAGGCCAGTCCGAGACATCAAATGGTTTCACTGGCATATCACCAGTGATCCGGGGGGTTACCAACAAGTCCATGGCAATACTGTAACTTCCGTGACATGACTTGATCGTTGTGCGCAGCATACGGCGAATTCGTGTGTTGTTGCCGTTCAGTCCGCTAACGGTATAGTCAGCAGGTTCTAGTTTCAACGAGAGAAGATTCGCAAATCGCTCCGTGATGAAATTCATTTGCGATGCGGAATCCAGAAGCACTCGGCTGATGGAGCACAGGAGCAGAGACAAAGCGGAAAGACGAACGAGAGCACCGAGAGCAGACTCCAGCACACGAGAAAGGTTTTATTTGGGAACTAAAATATACATTGAATACAGTGTTGTCAGTGTGGTTGATTATTCTTTTGCTCTTCAGCCAAGGTGGCTATTCATAGGATATGCTCATCCACTCCCAACACTCCTCCTGGATGAGCATCTTCTATCGCTAGTGTAATTCTATTTTCTTCAAAAAGATACTCAACTTGGCCGGGCCAACTGATTTTGTAAGTGCGTCGGCGGCCATCTCCTTATACTTGCTGTTCGCACAACTCACGTATAAAGTTCCTCTTCGTATCTATATGTTTTACCCGGCCACTAGATCGTTCAGCTTTAGCGAAACTCAAACATCCCATGTTGTTCTAATAAAGAACGGTTTGTTTCACTTGAGGTTCATTCAGGTCTTTCTACAGTCGTCGTAGCCATATCGTTCCATGACAGGCTAAAGTTAGTGCATTGTATGCGGCCTCCAATGATGACAAGGCAACCGAGTCCTGTACTCTGCTGGTCCAGCTGACAGGTCCTCCGCCATAAACAAATATGAAACCAGTTGTCGAGTGCCGGGTATACCGGCCCAGTCCGAATCGGAATATCCTATCAGATTCCATCCATTCTTCGATCCGTACTTCATCTTGAAATTCTTGGTCCCGTTTAGGTACTGCAACACCCGTTTTGCCGCACTCCAATCGCTTTTGTTTGGTTGGCTCACTTTACGTCCCAACAATCCAACGCTAAGTGACAAATCGGGCCTTGCATTGACCGCCAGATACAGAAGTGCACCTATCAAGCTTCTGTACAACGTCGGGTCTTGAAACGGTCTACTGTTCTCATTCTCTGCTATGTACCCGAGATCCATAGAAGCACACACGCGATGTAAGGGGTCAAACGAGAGAATAGCAGCCGTTTTCCCTCTCTATCTCATATCCAAGAAAATGACGAAGTAGACCAAGAGATGTGATGTCGAACTTACCACGATGGCACCTATAAACTTAACCAATCTCTTTTTCGCCAATGCTTCCAATAATCAGGTAGTCCACATATACTACTTGGTACACGGCGTTTCTTCCAAGGCGTACATACAGACACGGGTCGGACTCACAGGGCTTGAATTCCAGGTCCACCAGCACCGCATGTAACGTTTTATTCCAGCATCTGGCCGACTGCCGTAAGCCATAGATGCTCTTACGCAGCCTACACACTAGATCCTCTTTTCCTTTGATCACAAACCCGGGTGGCTGGGACATGTACAGTTCCTCGTTAACTGTACCGTTGAGATACGCCGTCTTGAAGTCGTATTGCTTGAGTAGCATATCCTCCTTGCTAGCCACTGCGAGCAACACACGTAATGTCGCCTGTCTGGTTACCGGAGCATAAACTTCGGTAAAATCAATCCCGTATAGTTGAGTGCCACCTTTCGCGACAATGCGGGCTTTTTGTTTTACCACCTTCCCCGCTTCGCTACGCTTGAGCTTAAACACCCACTTTGTTCCAATCAGCTTCTTCCTTGGGGGTAGTCGCACTAAATCCCAGGTGTGATTCGCCATTTCTGCCTCCATAGCATTCTTCCAATCCGGTACCAATACTGCTTCACGATAATCTTCGGGCTCCTCATCGATAGTCACTTGCCTCACTACGAAATCCTCATAACGTCCGGGCAACAATCCACGAGTACGTCGATCAGCTCTGTTTAGCACTGATTCTTCTTCTGTATTATCAGGCTCGAAGCCCAAGAAATCACTCTTATTCATCTCACTAAAGGGTGATACGGTCAAAATTTGGTCAAGGGAAAACGCGTGTAAATCGGTGAAATCGTTTATTTAAAAAATCAAATTAAATTTCTTTTTCAAGTTCGATTAGTATAAAATTCAGGAAAAATATTCAGTTAGGCTTCCGCTTTTCCAAATCCGAATTGCCGGGCCTTACGCTTGACCCCTGCCATCAGATTTTGTACAGCCACCTTGTCCACCTTCTTCGCCGCAGAAAGCCAGTTTGCCTTGAACTGCTGCTCGTCCTTAGCAGTTTTTTTGGTCTTCTTTAGGTTCCGCTTGACAATAGCCCAGTATTTCACAATTGGGCGGAGCTCTGGCGTGTTGGGAGGGTTCTTGTCCTTGGGAACCACCTGCACGTTGTTGGCGGCGTACCACTCCATGGCCTTTTTACCGTAATGGCAAGATGCCAAATCCGGCCAAAACAGTACGGAACAACCGTGTTTCTTCAGGAAAGGCAGCAGACGTTTATTCAAACACTCTTTCACGTAAATTTCTTGGTTGATAGTCCCGGAAGCTATGAAAATGCTGCTTTTCAGCACAGGTACAGATGGCTTGCCAAACCAGATATTTCTTTGCGAACTTTGACAGTTTCGTGTGCTTGAAAATATCTGCTACCTTTCCCCTTCCTTTTGCCGTATAAAACTCCTGTCCCGGAAGCTGCTTGTAGTCGGCTTTGACGTAGGTTTCGTCGTCCATTACCACGCAGTCAAACTTCGTCAGCATCGTCGTGTACAGCCTCCGGGATCGCGCTTTGGCCGTCGTATTTTGTTTATCATCGCGATTTGGAGTCACTACCTTCTTGTAAGTCGATAGTCCGGCTCGTTTTTTGGCTCGATGCACGATTGTAGACGATACACCCAGCTTATTTGCGGCATCTCGGAGAGATAGGTTAGGGTTTCGCTTGAAACTACCGGCAACTCTCTTTGTCGTCTCAGCGGCTTCCGGTTTTCGATTTTCCCCCGATCCAGACTTCCTGGCTGTCGACAAAGGTTTCCCAAACACTTTAATTACATTTGTAACGGTTGATTTGGCAACTTTTAGCGATTTTGCCAACTTTGCGTGCGAGTAGCTCGGATTTTCGCGATGCGCGAGCAAAATTTTGATACGCTGCTCTTCTTGCTTGGACGGCATTTTGACAACTGAAGAGTGAATTCCAAAATCAAAATAGGAGCAACATTCCACACACACACACACCTTCAAAATGAGGGGTGTTCAGGTTTTTTAAATGCAAAATTGAAAGAAATACGTCAAGTTGATATTGACCAAATTTTGACCGTATCGCCCTTTAGCATCGTCATAATCGGACTGTTCTTGTTTACTGTGCAATTCTTCTTGTTCTTCTTCACGATTTTTCAGAATAACTCCTCCAGCTGTTCTGAACCATTTCCAAGCTCCAGAAAGCGCGCGTCGCGACTTTTTGTGACACGATTTGTTGCACGGTCAAGAAAGCGATAGCCCTTGTGCTGACTTGAGTAGCCAATGAACAGCAACTTTGTAGTTTTCGGGTCGAATTTCTTTCGTGGGAACATGAATCAATACTTTGCAGCCAAACACTTTTAGCTCTGGCAAATTTAATACCCGGCCCGTCCACAATTCATAAGGCGTCTTATCCACAGCTCGCGATGGCAACCGATTCTGCACGAAGTTTGCTGAAAGGACGGCTTCACCCCAATAGCATTTGAGCAACCCAGCGTCCAACAGCAAACAGTTGGCCATCTTCTGCAAGCTGCGATTCTTCCTCTCAGCTACTCCATTCGATTGCGGCGTATATGGGACAGTACTCTGCGACTGAATGCCTTCGGCCTTGTAAAACTCCTGCAAACTGGCCGGCAAATGTATTCGCCTCCTCCATCCGACCTAATTACCTGAGGCTTCCGTCCGAACACATTTTCGGTCCATCTGACGTATTCCCAAATTTTGAGTTCGGCTTCGCTCTTTGATTTAAGGAGAAACACTGCGCAGAAGCGAGTAAAATCGTCCATTAGGGTAATAAAATATCTATTCCCGCTTGGTGTCCCATTTCCCATTGGTCCACATAAATCTGTATGGACCAGATCCATCGGTTTCTTCGACCTACATTCTCCTGGGGACAGAAAAGGTTTTCTTGCTAACTTACCCCTGATGCAGCATTCACAGACCAATCGCTGTCCGCAATCCTTGACCTCGAAACCGCTCGCCAGTTCTTTCAACGTGATAGCACTCACCACGTCCATGTCGCGGTGGCCGAATCGTCGATGCCAAGTGTGCTGGCACCGGTCAGTATGGCATCCTTTTACCGCCATGCACTTCTCACCATTTTTCAGCTTATACTGGCATCCCACAAGCTCACCGACAGCGACATCGTTGCTATACGCGCTTCTGATTTCACAATCATTCACTTTGAACACCCAGATCCACCCATCGTTCAGAACGCAAAAATCGGTCGACTACGATGGGCTGGGCATATTGGAGGAATGTCGGACGACAGCCCTGTTAAAATGGTTCTCGAAAACGAACCGACGGGTACAAGAAGAAGAGGCGCGCAACAATCAAGGTGAATTGATCAAGTAGAAAGCGAGCTGCGGACTCTCCGCAGACAGAGAGGCTGGCGAGGTACAGCCATGGACCGATTACAAGGGAAACAACTTCTGTGTACAGGTAAGATAAGTAACGATTTTTGATGTATGCAGGAAGGGTGCTCATCTTGCCCCGGGTGGCGATCTTGCCTTGTCCGCCCCTACCAGCGGAACCGAAAGGATTAAACGAACTTCAACAAGAGTTCTTGCGAGAGCTCATAGAACCGTCGAATCAACAACGTCGTGCTCGAATACCAATTCAACCTCAAGTAGCTGATCTAGATGACTCAGCGACACTCTTCGAGACAAGGACAAATTCCGGTACTTTACGAGCCGTACCAGCTATTCTAGAAGGGGAGGTGTTGGGGTGCGACCCTATTCCCCTCCACTCAAGGCTGTCATCCAACTGTATGCCATAGCAGTCCACTGTCATCAAAAAGAAGAAGAAGAAGAAAAAGATTGTCTCTAGTATATTCACTGGCACAACACTCTTTGTTGTTCCTTGTCGGTCAAGATTTTAATGAAGTTATTTGTTTGCTACGTAACTTTCTCTCGGTTATTCCGCACACCGTAACAGTGGCTACTTGTTACTTGCTTTTTTATGTCTCTATATATATCGAATGGCTTCTTCCGTAAATTTCTCGTGGCAGAAAGGCTTCCCATGTAAGTAAGCCTCTAATTCCATTGGATAGGTGAATTCTTCCTCTTCAAAATGACCGTGGTGGATTGATTAGACTTTTCAATGACGAGAAATTCGCGGAAAAAGCCATTGTTTATGTTTGGCAGTTAGGCCATAATGAAAAATCTTTGTCGATATGTCTCTGAAATTACGAGGTGGTAACGCATGACGAAGCTGGATGCTTCATAAAATAAATAAGTGTTATAACGATTGTTCAATGTTCAATATCCGTCTATTTTCCAGCAACTATTGGCTACCCGGACCCCCACCGGTTGCAGATAAGGTCGTATCCATGTCGAAAACGAAACAGGAACAGCTAAGTGATAATGTCCGACGACTGACATTTAAACTGGAAGGCAGCTACCAATCTTCTCTCATCATTGGCGCAAAACCGGGTGTGAAGTTGATCGGTTGGAATCTGCTCGAAAAGTTGACACCAGCGACGGAGTTTAACAACCAAAAAGCACACTTTGTGCTCATTACTCATGGACTGCCGGGCGAGCCTTGGGAAATTACTATGGACTTTGAACACGAGAACAAGGACCATGAAGGATTGCTTGCTGATATCGCCGTCGTGACCACTCACTGGGAGGCACAACGAATGCATACTCAAGATTTTACCGATTTGATTAACAAGTTCCCATCCTGGGCACATGTGATACCATCTGTTGCGGTGATGAATATATACGTGTTCTAAATACAGAGATTAGCATTTTTTAATAACTATCGTACTTATTTCTATTAGACAAACTCCAGAAAGAATCGTTTTATGTAGCCAACCATTCGTAGACTTCATCGATGCCTTCTTTATTAATTGCACTAAACTGCACAATAGTTATACTCTGTGAAATCTGTTTTCTAAATTTCTCCATCTGTAACATCAGAAGGGCTTCGTTTCGCATTTGTCGGTAAGCCAGATCCATCTTCGAAAGTACCAATAGAAACTTTGTTTTCTGTAACCTTGGTTCAGCTAGCATTGAATACAGCAGGACACCTAAGAATGCAAGAGTGTACTCATCTTAAAGTATGCAATATTAACCTTCCACCCTACCTGCAGCAGAAATTTGGCATAGATTCGATGTATCCACCACGTAGATTATGTTATCGATGGGTTTGTTCAGGTAATCCCTCCAGATAGGAGCCAAACAGCCACCGACTTCCCGAACCTGAACAACATCCCGTTTGCGTGGCGGTGGCGGTGGCTTCACATTGATGTCCTTTTCGTCGATTACCACCGGAGGAATTTTTATGGTGAATAAATTCGTACCCACACTGGGCACGGAATGGGACGTGAAGTTGACCGAGTCCGGGTTCTGCAAGCACGTTAGGAGCAGAGTTTTTCCCGCACTTATTGGACCCAAGCAAAGGTAAGACATTGCGAAGAATAAATAAGGATCACACTGAGCGAATGAGGAATCTGTTTAATCGATAATTCCGGAAGAAGCCTTTTGCCACGTACATAGTATTGCGATACTATAACCACGTGGCTTGTTTCCTAGCAACATCAGGAATTTTCGGATTAAATCAAATACGAATAGATTCAATTTTATTAGATAAAAAGCTTTCATATAATATCATTGTTTGAATCCTAAGATGAATCAGGAATTGGAAAAGTTTCAGAATAACTAACATATCACGCAAGCTGACTGATGGAACGATCTAGTCCTTAAAAGCATTTCATTCTATGCGTCAGCGAGTGTAAGACTTACTGAGGAAACTAGCATTGCCAGCGGTAAAAGTTGCCTTGAGTCAGTAAGCAATTGCTTTTGTAACATTTTTTTTATTATTAATAACGATTAAAGATAAATAAGTTTTGGTTTTAGGAAAAGCTACGATTGAGATTGATTTTTTAAGATCGTATTTCGTAATACATAGTGTCTAGTTATAAGACGGATTCATAAATTGTGGTTTATTAGAAAATTTTAAAAATATAAAATACAGAGCACAGCAGGGATGGTTGCATTCATTCATTCACTTTTACTTTCATTTGCGTCAAAATTTTTCGTCAGGAAATTTTTGTAATATGATGTATAGAAGTGTATTGCATGTCGCAATCTCAGCAACAATTCCTGGAGCAACAATTCAAATCACTATCTCACGTTATTGACGAACTAGAGCAAACCGAAATTATCACGGTTCTAAATGAATATTGTTGAGTATCACTAGGATTATAGTCGTTCTAGTTCGCAATGCATTAATGGTACCGATTTAACTTTTTCGCAAAAGTTGAAAAAGTTTAATTTTTTTTTAATTCTAATGACGAAAAAAGTTAAACGTAAATGAATTTTAAATTGAATTAAAGATTGAAATCATCCCTGGAATACCGTGTTGTGAAAAGTTATGTGTCGACCAAGGATAGGTGCTAAACTATAAAGATTTTTCTAACAAGCCGAAACACCATACATTTTATACTGGACAAAACTGTTCGAAATTCTGTTTTTAAAACAAACAAAGTGTGCATTTCTATAAACTTATCGTCTAAATTCGAGGTGTTCTCTTCTAGAGACCGAAATTGTTCGACTGAAATAATTGTTGAGCTATGCAAACAACCTTCGAAAGTTAAAGCTATAATATATAGCTTTAATCCTTTTTTGTTTTTAGTGCGGCTAATTTGTTCAAAACGTGTAACTGTTGACTGCGGCTACGGAAGGAACTACATGTGCCCATGGTGGAACACGTGCGAGTAGTTTGTTGAATACTGGAGTGTGCTGTTTCTGATGCTCCCAGAATGTAGTTGTCACTGTAACATCAACCAATGGGCCATCGTAGTTCGAAATTTCGTGCTAAAAACGTTTGAATTAACAACTAATTTAACGCGATTGGATTTGTATATTTCATTTCTCACCTTCAAATACAACGTGACATTCATCGGGCCCGGATTTGTTCCGCTGCTAATCAGCACAAAGTATCCTCGTTGACCATTGAACTCGATCGGATCAGCCAGTTCGTCCACAATGTCCCACTTCTGAAGCGTTGTACCAGCTTTTGGGCCAATGACCAGAGCACACTGGTGATCGCCAGATAACGTCAACTGCATTTTATGTTCATGGTCGGACAGCTTGCCTTTGTTCTGGAGCGAACATTTCACTGCCGAATGTATGAGGGGTTGCGGTCCGGGTATCCAGTAATTCCTACAGAGAACGATAGCAAGGTATATCAGTGTAGAGCAATCTATTGAAAGTCTTGTTTGTAATCGTTCAATTTTTGTTACGAACGAGTCTCACATAATTACTGCAATGATAATGATCTTTTAACGTTGGACTACGTTTCTCTTTTCTATACCGGGTGTCATTTCAATGTTTTGAAAAATGAGAGCGTTACGCTAAAGTGAAAGTTTTTTGGACGCTAATAACTTTCGTTTAACTGAACGCAATGACTTCATGCATACACCATTTGATTAGAAAAACTTAAAACATTTATGCACTAAAATAACAATTAAGTACTATTAGTATAAGTAGTTTATTGTTTAATTAAAAAACGATCTATTTTTGCTCCCATACAAATCTCAGTATGAACAGGTTGAAAATAGGTTTTTCCATAACCGGGTTCTCAAAAATCGGTTCAAATTGTCTTTGTTCAAAGTAGAAGTCTTCACGTAGAGTAAACTATTATCAGCGTGTAACTAGTTTTTCCTTCGCTAACTAAATTCCCGATACGCAATTCGTGAGAAGAAGAGTAAAAATCCGCATTAATCCACCGATGGTGAGACTGAACCCTTCTTACACTTCACCAAACTCAAATGTGGGCAATATTGTACTGGATACATATTTTCATCAAAAATTCCAAGAAGATTCAGAAATATTCAATATGCCATATATTCAGTTGATAAAATGAACTATTTGTCAATCCTGAACGTATTGTTCAGGATTGAACAAAAATTAAAATAATACCAATTATAGTCTTTAATGACCTGTGTAAGTTAGTTACATAAGAGGGAAAATTACATAAATATTAGAAATTTCATATAATCAGTCCATAGAATGCATTATTAGACAATCCCAAGCGTCAATTTTGATTATCGACATGGATTCAATATGCTTAATAAGTACATATTCGTTGAAAATAGTAAATGGAGACTTTGTGTAATTTTCGAATACACTCGTTGCAGTTCAAAAACCAGACCACTCGAGTCAATCGATGCTGCTCTAATTCTATACAGTCGCATAGTGTGGCTAGTCCGCTGTATGTGCTATACAACGCTCAGATGCGACACAATAGAATGCAAGCGGCATCGATTGGTGTGATTGGTCTTGTTCGGTTTTGCACTGCAACGAGTATATTTTCATCTCACAATTATGTGCTCTCAGGTATTGTTTTGGTCATATCTCCATGAAGGATTATCCAATCATAATGAAATTTTGACCACTTATTTGGAGACATCATAGCTTTGATTTGGCACCAACAAAACTAAAATCGGTACACAAATAGCTCAGTATGTAATCGGAGACTAAACTGTTTGATTACTATTATAATAGGCCTTCAAGTACTGTTTCGTTCATATCTTCGTAACGAAATGTCCGAATGAAAAGAAAATCAATAGCGTTCTATGGGAATGTTGTAGCTTCCATTTGCCGTCAACAGAACTGAAATCGGTTCACAGATGGCTGAGAAACCGATGTGACATTATTTGTAACGCACACACACACATACACACACATACACACACACACATACATACACACAGACATGTGCTCAGTTCATCGAGCTGAGTCGAATGGTATATGAAACTCGGCCCTGTGGGCCTCGGATAAAAAGTCGAGTTTTCAAGCGATCTTAATACCCTTCTATTGATGTAAGAAGGGTAGAAAGGATCAAACTCGTTCTGGTTCCAAATGTACGCCGCGATTTTTATTTCGTCTGAAACCCGAAAAATACAGTTTAAATCATAAACATTTATGGTCCTACGCGAACCGGGTAGTAAAAGTAAACAGTAGAAGATGAAAGAGCTGATAGTGCGACGTAATTCACTCTTCCAGAAGATGAAATGGCAGCTTGAAACCGCGAAGAAAGTGGTGGCTCGCAATGCGCCGATTTGTGAGGTTAGGGAGCGCGTCGACCGGCTCAATCAGCTCAACCGACTGGGAGATACTTTTTTTTACAGTTCAAGGCGATATTGAAGACCGGACAACGGATTTGGAAGCCATCGTGTCGGTATTCAATTACCGCACCGAATTCGAGGATAGATACTACAACGCCAAAGCGACCTACATACAGTTGGATGATGGATCCGTCGCAGGTGAAGATGCGAATGCAGATCCAAATGATGATCTCCGGGGTGGAGTGCTAGCGTTGTTGGAGGCACAAAGGTTGCTTATGTCGAATCAGGCTGCTGATGGAGTGCAAAACTTGCAGCAAATGTTGAATATTCGTCTTCCACCAATCAACATCCCCCGTTCAAAGGCAACCGTAAGCGTTGGCGGTCATTCAAAGATCTTTTCGTAAGTACGAACCACAATAAGGAATCTCTGCGGAACTTACAGAAGCTCCCTTGTCGAAGAGCTTGCTTAGCTCGTTTGCAATTACGGACGCGAATTATGCACAAGTTTGGGACAAGCTTCTTGAGCGGTTCGACCAAAACAAATACACCGTCTTTTCGATGGTGAAGGAATTCCTCGAACAGACAGCTGTTTCTTCTGCCAATCCAACCAATCTTCGAAAGCTTGTAACAACGTCAGATGAAGTATGGGTCCAAATTATGAAACGCGAGACCCGTGGCTCATACACATTCTCTTGGAGAAGATCAACAAGGAATCGCGCTCGCAATGGGCAACAAAACTCGTTGATTTGGATAATCCAACGTTCCAGCAGTTCCTGAAGTTCCTTGAAAACCGTAGTGATGCTCTCGAGACCTTTTCATCATTCACACGAAGTTCCCACACGAATGCAGAATCTATGAAAAAGGAAATACGGAAGACTCAAGCGAAACCTGGCGGAGAAAAGGCTACAGAGTTTTTACATGGCACCCCAGTTGTACCCTAAGTGTTCTTCGGAACATCAAATCTTCCAGTGCGAATCATTCAAGGCTCATAGCATCGCTGATCGTAGGGAGTTAGTGCAGAAGTCCAGATTGTGCTTCAACTGCCTCAGGCCGTCACACTC
This sequence comes from Aedes japonicus, assembly GCA_034211315.2. Taxonomy (NCBI): domain Eukaryota; kingdom Metazoa; phylum Arthropoda; class Insecta; order Diptera; family Culicidae; genus Aedes; species Aedes japonicus. Next base: position 156,905 of record JASCZW010000384.1, on the reverse strand, counting down.
AGTGCAGAATTGTTCATCGAAGTCATCGTGCAAGAATAGTGGATGCAACCAACGTCATCATACGGTTCTCTGTCAGCAGGCTGACAGCCAAGCAGTGCAGAAACTGACAGTCCAATTGGCAAGCAGTTCACCGGCCTCCGAGCATCCGAAAGGAAAAGCTCACCCAACGGATGAGGTTTCGAGCTACAAAGCGGATGTCTCTCCCGCAGGACCTTCGTCCTAAGTCGCGGTGCTACCAGCGGCACTCATCAAAATTCGAGGTAAGGGTTCTTTTCATTTCGCAAGAGCCATGATCGACTCTTGTTCTGGTGCGTCGCTAATCAACGAAGCTTGCATGGCGCACGTTGGGTTTGCAAGAAGCAATGCCAGATTTGCTGTCACTGGTGTGGCAGGAACTGCAGCAGGTACCACCAAGGGTGTAATAAAAATAGAAATGCCATCAAGGTTCAATAACGAAGTGATTCTGATAACTCAAGCGTACATTTTCGATGCTTTAGCGTCACCGATGCCAAGTTAGACTTTGGCGATCCAAATGTTTAAAAGCCAGGAGAAATTGACGTCATTCTCTGAGTAGAGTTGTTCCTGCTTATGCTCCGAATAGGTCAAATCACATAACTCGGTCTTTGGTTGGCTGATTGCTAGACAATTGGAAGTTGAGGCTGGTATTCAAACACTATGTACAACCCTTACTATCGGAACCGGTGTCAACATCGACAAATCGCTGCGAATGTTTTAAGAGACCGAAAAAATACCTGCACAAAAGGTGCTCACAGGTGGATGAAAACCAGGCTGCTAAGATCTTCAACACCACACACTATCGTAATGAATGTGGCCGATTTGTTAGTTCGGTTACCCTTCGACGAAACGAAGCCTGCGCTTGGAGAATCGCTTATTTCAGCCGTCAAAAGGATGCACGCCATGGAACGTAAATTTCTAGTGAATCCTATCTTCAAGCAACAAAACGAAGACTTTATGACGGATTATTTGCGTCTGGAGCTCGTCCTGGACGCGGAAATCGACAAGCCGCCAAACAAATGCTTTTATTTACCACACCACCCAGAGCAAGAAAAGACAGCTTAACGGTCAAACTACGCGTCGTTTTTGACGGATCCTGCACGAGTTCATCCAGAATCTCTCTTAACGATTGCTTAATGATCGCTTAATGGTAGGTTCGAATAACCGAGAACTTGCTCGATGTTTTGTCTCGCTTTCATACCTATCCAGTAGTATTTGCAAGCGATGCAGAAAAAATGTAAAGGCAAGTACAGGTAGCTGAAGATCAGGCGAATGGTGTATAGGAAGAACACTGAAGATTCAATTCAACATTATCGTCTGCTGATAGTTACCTACGAAACGCCGTGTGGTGCATATCTCGCTAGAGAATCTCTTCGACAAGCTGCCCGAGACAGTGCTGCAGACTTGTCGTTTGTTGAAAATCGAATCTTCAAAGGATTTTATGTAGACGACTTGATGTGATGTCTGGAGCTGACACTGATCAACGAGATATCAACAATCCTCATCGGCGCTGGGTTTGTACTGCGAAAATAGTCGTCAAATGTTCCAGAACTCGTCGATGATCTTGCTGATAGAAGAGATGGTCTAATCCTCTTACAATTCACGAACGACGCTGAATCAGTGAAAGCTTTGGGAATACATTGGTCGCCAATAGAGGATTCGTTCGATTTCAAGATTTCACTTGACATTTGAAGCTGCAACACCAAACGGCAGCTTTTGTCAGATGCATCGAAGCTATTTGATCCTTTCGCCATGTATTTAAAAAATAAAAATCTAATTCCAGCAACTTTGGTTTTACGATTTGACCTGGGATGATCCACTTCCAGCAGCAATTGAGGACGAGTGGGTTGCAGTCAAAACCAATCTTTACTTATTGGAAAATATCTGCATACCTCGATGGACAGCCGATTACGGAGGAAGAACGCAGCTAATCGGATTTTCGGATTCAGACGGTGAAGTACACGTTTTTTTATTTTTTTTTTTTTTTTTTTTTGTTGGGCGTAGTACCACAGCGTCCACTGAGTTGAACTTTTGTGGTATACCCCTGTTTACTATTCTAATTCGCATCTTAAAGCTAGATCACCATTTGTCAAGTGACCAGCCTAAGACGCGTCTCCCAGTCAGGCAAAATTGAGTTTATAAAACCCACCACCTTTCCAGGATTTGCAGTCCAAATTTCTTTAGGTTGCATATAGCCACTGTTCAGAAATTTAAGTCTGCTCTTGTACAAAGCATCGCAACTGCAAAGCAGATGTTCCGAGGTTTCACGTTCCATGTTACAGAAACGACAGATATCATTCTGAACCTGGCCAATGTTTTTCAAATGATATCCACTCGGGCAATGTCCGGTTACTAGGCCAGTATAGGTACAAAGAACTCTCTTATTGAGCTCGAGAAGCTTTTTACTAATTGTAACATTTGGAATTATAAACCTTTTTGCTTGAGAACACTTTGTGGTGACCAACCAATTGGTCATCACCTTTTGCTCTTCCCAAGATTTGAATTCCATTTTTATGGCACAGTATGATATACCGCAGAATGGTTCTGGGCCAATAAACTGTGCATTCGAACCTTGTTTAGCAAGCTCGTCTGCCCTTTCATTGCCTTCAATGCCACAGTGTCCCGGAAACCAGAATAAGTTTACCGAGTTCTCTTGGCACACCTTTCGCAGTGAAAGAATGCATTCCCAGACAAGTTTGGATGTACATTTATAATTACTTAACGCTTTGAGTGCCGCTTGGCTGTCTGTAAAAATACAAATATTTGCAAATCTATATTTTCTCTTCAGACAAACGTTAACACATTTTATTATAGCAAAGATCTCCGCTTGGAAAACCGTTGGATAGTTTCCTATCGCCACTGAGATTTCTACCCCAGGGCCGAAGATACCTGCTCCCGTTTTTGTTCCAATTTTTGAACCATCTGTGAAGAATTTTATTGAGCCATGACGAACAGTGGGACCTCCGACTTCCCAATCTATACGTGACGTTTCACATATCTTGTAAGGGATGTCATGGTTTTCCACAGGTTTCATCCAGTCTCCATTCATATACATCACTGGCCAATTTTGAAAGCTTTGTGAAATGCTCAGGTGACCGACTAAGTCACCAGACATGAAAGTTTTCAACCGTTTAAGTCTAAGCATACTCTTTTCCGCTTCTAGTTGCTAGTACAAGTACACGTTACTCTCATCGCAGCTCATCCCATTCAACAAGTAACGCTTCCTCGTCTCAAACTGAATGCTGCTGTTCTCCTAGCATCGCTGTTCAAGAAAATTTCTACTGCGCTCGATCACCTTGACTTCCAACTCTATGCCTGGATGGACTCAACAGTGGGTTTGGAATGGTTGTTAACTCTTGCAGCTCATGGCATCACGTTTGCTCGGCAGAAAACCCTGCAGACTGTGCATCCAGAGGGATATCGCCGATTGAACTTTTGGAACATTCGTTCTGGTGGACGGGGCCTTCCTGGCTCTATAATCAGGAAGCATTACTGAACCATCTAACCGTAAACTGTTCGATCCGTGGAGCAAGTAAGAAAGTTTCAACCTTAAGCACCAAGATCGACGTCAAAAGTGATTTCGCCATCGAGCAGCGTCTTCTGAATCGCTACTCATCGCTAAGACTTGTGATTCGAATTCTCGCCGTTGTCAAAAGATTCGTTGGCAATCTGAAACGCAATAAGGAAAAAAAAAGACTGGACCCATAACTCCTGCTGAACTGCAAGCATCCACCTTACAGCTAGTGCGCCTAGCTCAGCACGACACTCGTCTTATCGTCGTTCATCCCGATCGTCACGGGGTGGTGCGGACTGTTACGCTTCGCAGAGGTTCATCCGAGTATCAGCAACCGATACACAAGCTCGTACCGCTAACATCAGCATAGGATTGTTGAGGCATTTGCTTTAAGGAGGGGATTTTGTTCAGAATAGAAGTCTTCACGTAGAGTAAAATATTAGTTAGTTGTTTTCCTCGCTAACGAAATATCCGATATGCAATTTGTGAGAAGAAGAATAAAAAAGGATCAAACTCGTTCTGGTCCCAAACGTACGCAGCGATTTTTAATTAGTCTCAATCATGAAACCCAACCTCTTCGTCCGAGATGTCCCAAAAAAGCTAGGAGTGGCGCCTTCAACCGTGGATAGAGCTAAAAAACGAGCTGGACTGTTGACTTACAAAAATGTGGTGACTCCAAATCCCGACGATAAACAAAAAACGCTGGCCAAAGCACGATCGCGAAAGTTGTACACGACGATGCTGACGAAGTTTGATTGCGTGGCACAGGACGATGAAACTTACGTCAAGGCAGACTTCAGACAGCTGGACAGGATTTTTGGGGAAATGTGGCAGATATTTTCAAGCACATTAAACTGTCAAAGTCCGCGAAGATATATCCGGTATGGCAGGCCATCTGTACCTGTGGTTTGAAGATCAACGTTTACATTGCAACCGGAAACATCAACCAGGACATTTATCTGAGCGGGTGCCTGCAAAAACGTCTACTGCCTTTCCTTAAGAGACACAATTGTTCCATATTATTTTGGCTGGATTTGGCATCTTGCCATTACGGAAAAAAGGCCATGGAGTGGTATGTTGCCAACAACGTTCAAGTGGTGCCCAAGGACCAGAACCCTTCCAACACGCCAGAGCTCCGCCCTATCGAACAATATTGGGCCATCGTCAAGCGGAACCTTAAGAATATTTAAAAAGCTGTTGTGAGCGAGAAACAGTTCAAGGCAAACTGGCGTTCTGCGGCGAATAAAGTGGACAAGGAGACTATACAAAATCTTATGGCAGGTGTTAAACGAAAGACCCGGCAATTCACATTCGGTATAAAGGAAGCTTAGCTGAATATTTCTCCTGTATTCTGTATTAACTGAACTTTAAAGAAGAAAAAGAATTTGACTTATTAATAAAACATTTGATCGACTCACACACATTACTGTTTGACCAAATTTTGATCGGAACACCCTTTATTAGCGTATTGTACGTGGTACATTTTGTACGGGGTGAAGCTTATCAGACCTAAGGGTTTTTGATTAGTTCATAGCAAGCAACAAATTCATTCGCCACCTCGATCTCATATCCGTCGATTATCACAATTGGGTTCCTCATGCCGCACGCTCGGTTTCTCATGTCTCATGCCTCATGCCATGATAGTTAGTCTTAGACGTATTTTTCTATAATCAACCCTATTCTGCTTCACGTCCAGCTTGGTATACAGATCACCAACCGCCTGGAATGTTCTTCCGACAATGTCTACATCGTCAACGAGACCGATGAACTGGCTGGATTTATTGAAAATCTTAAACCGTATATTAAAATCCACACGTTTCATAACATTCGTTTTATAGGACTTCTTGAGACAATCTCTCTTGAATAGAAGCTCGCAAATCAACAACGAGGGTTATTCCTAGAGTAGAAGTGACTTTTGTCACTTGGTGAAGTGAGAAAGTTACTTGCAGTGACGTGGCTCTTCTGGGTACATCAAGAGGAGAGTCACGTCACTGGAAGTGACTTTTCTCACTTCACCAACAGACAAAAGCAGGGTGGCCACATACTCGGGAAAATCGGGAAATGTGGGAAAAATGCGGGAATCCAAAATCATCGGGAAATATGCGGGAAAAAGGCAGGAATTTCAAAAGTCATCGGGAATTTTTGTCATACGGAAGGAACCATACTCACACCTTTTTCAAATGATTTGAGTAGCGTTTTTGTCATTTACTCAATCCAACGATCTCATTGTTCAGGCTAAAAAGGTTAAAAAACTGATAGACAAAAATTTTCTCCCAAAAGTTCGAAACAAATCTTGTAAATTCAGTGCACTTAGACACTCAGGGAACTTATCAGAAGCTCGGTATGCTTTTAAGATTTGACTTAGACTTTCCCGAGGTTAAGCTATTCTCCCTGATGTCAAAATACATACCATAAAATCAGGGAACTTTCCAGAAAATCGGGGAGCTTTCCAGAAATTAAGGGTTCTTCCGAGAAGTTCAGACAACTTTCCTGGAATTCAGCTTGTTTCCTAGAAATTCAGGGAATTATCCACAAATTCAAGGAGCTTACCACGAGTTCAGGGAAGTTTCCATAAGTAAAGGGTTCTTCACAGAAGTTCAGGTAACTATCCAGAAATTCAAGGGGCCTTCCAGAAGTTTAGAAAACTTATCAGATTATTTTGGGTATTTTTTAGAAGTTCATAGAACCACTCAAGATGTTCAGGGAACTTCTCAAAAATTCAAGGAACTTTCCAGAAAATTAGAGTACTTCCAGTAGAGAACATTCAAGAAATTCATGAAGCTTTTCAACAGTTTGCGGATCTTCCTAGAGGTTTATTGAACTTCTTAGAATTTCATGAAACTTGCTAGACACTTCTAGCGAACATGTAGGAGTTCAAGAAATTTCCTTGAAGTTCAGGGTTTCTCACTCATGAATTCAAAAAAACTTCTCAGAACTTCAGGAAATGCTCACAAAGATCATGGAACTCCCCCAAAGATCAGGAAACTTTCCAAAAGGTCAGCAAACATCTCAGACGTTCAGAGAACGTCCCAGAAATTCAGAAAACTTTCAAGAAGTTCAGGGAACTTCCCAGAAGCTCGAAAACAACTCTCGGATGCTCAGGGGATTCAGCAATTTTGGAAATTTCTCAGTAGTCCTGCGATCTTCCAAGAATTTCAGAAAACTTCCTCCAAGATTGGGAAACTTTCCAGAATTTCAGAAAACATCCCAGATAAACAGGAAACTGTCTTTTTAGCTTAGGAAACATTCAAAGGATTTTTCTATAAGTTTGGGGAGCTTCTCAGAACCTCAGGGAACTTTCCAGGTGATCGAGAGACTTTCCAATCGTTCCGAAAACATCCCAAAAGTTCAGGGTATTTAAGTTTTAAGAAAAAAAAAACGAGAATAAAGAAACCAACTACTTTTTAATCAATTTCATAGAATTTCCACCTATTCACAATCTTGGAGTTCATAAAAAGTTCTTGTACGGTTTAACAACATCTCGGTAATGCTAACTATTCCACAGAAATTCCACGGCTTCCAAGATTTTTTTTTCAATTTCTCGTAAGTTATTTAAACATGTGTGATATTCTGCTTTTTATCACAGAATATGTACCTGCTGGAAGTGAAAACAACTTCTGGGAAGCGAAATCTGATTTTCTAAGTTCCCGTCATTTCCAAAAAGTTGTTCCTATTCCATGGATGATCAGCAAACTTTTTGGAAGTTCATCCAAGTTTCCAGAAACGTTAATAATTTTTCGGCAATTCAATGAACTTCTCTAAAGTTCCACCATTTCTCTTCTCGAAAGACAACGAGCAATCTTCCTGATTATCTAGAAGCTTCCAATTATTTTATAAGTCATTGTTTACAAATGGGTTTTAGGCGCTTAACATGAATTACTCGAGATATGCTCGATTGGCTCCGCCAACTGACAGTTCAAATTGGCTCCCGTCACTGTATCCGCCAGACTATGAATCTAGTGACTATAGTTAACACATGGTGAAAGAAGAATTTGGGCAGCTGTGCTCAATGCCGTCTGACGTTGTTTGCCGGATTCTAGAGAAAAGAACCAAATTTGACAACATTTGTTGAAAATTGGCTCATTCTGTCGCACAAAAGGGCGTATTTTAAATAAATGGAAAGTGTCTGATGGCAAATCAAACTGGAAAAAGTTTGGGAGCTCAGAGATTTAGCTATGAGTAATTTATATTAACTCATCTTAACAGTCGGGAAAATAAGGCAAAAATGCGGGAATTTTTATATTAAGATTGTGTGGCCACCCTGCAAAAGTCACTTAGACTGTCGGAATGACCCCCAAATGTGATAATGTCCGTCAAGCAAGCATTACACGTTTCAATATTATTAACAATAATCATATTGCAAAGTACTTCCGACAATCAATAAATACCATACATTATTATTATTATACATTATTATTACATCGGTATTGAAAATAGTTTCAAATCAACTCCACTAATTCCTTTTCGGATTAACATCAGAATGAATGTGTGTGTGGTGTTCTCGAAATAGAGGGAAGAAAAACGCGTTCCTGCATCAAAATCAAAACTAAATATGAAATGTTTCAACTTACTCAAACAGCACCTGGTGCCAGATCGAATAGAAGGGGATAGCACAGAACAGCTCTTTCTCGCAGGCTGGTATTTCCCGCATTGGTGTGATCGTATCCGGCATGGCTATTCCTTCGATGGTTTTCTTTGCATTACGATCCAGTTCCTGTAGCAAAAATCCAGCATCGGTATGGCGCACTCCACCGTTGTAATCATGGAATGTCCGAAGTGTGTGCTGTTGAAACAGAAAAAAAAACATTTTCGTTGGAATCAAGCTAGTTCAGATGCACAGTTCATAATGTTCTTGGGGTTACGAACCGTTATGTAGTGTCGCTGTACCGTTGGTGACTTCAAACTATCGTCGCGGTAGGGAAATCCAACATGTGTCCATGAGGCTAATATCAAAGCGATAAAAGTGATTGCTATTAATTCGCCGATTAACTTGTCGGTTTTCTTCAACAGGAATATCAATGGAGTCATGTAGCTGCAGGTTAGCAATGTAAGGAAAGCTGACATTGCTCCAATGATCAAATCAGGATTTATAGAAGCTCCGATTCGGCCCGTAATAGGTATGAAAAGATTCATCGTCATGTGGTAAAACTGAGTACTCCATAAAATGGCAAATATTTGGAAAAACAAGTGGATGTAGAGCCATTTACTGACGGAATTCTGTACGGCAAACATTGAAATCAACGTGTTGGATATAAGCGAAAAGGAGATCAAAATCATGAAGATATATGCAACCCGGTAACCAGTGAATGTGATTCCCAAGGTGAGCATTCCCCAGAACAGGTTGACTCCATTCAAACGAGCTTGCACTTTCAGCGCCAAACTGAGGGGTGTCTGAAATTATTTAAAATACCATTTTAAATTTTCAATGTGCCATAAATGTTGCCCTGAAGTACCTACCGTTTTACTGCCCAAAATGTTGTTGCAAAGTATGTGCACCAAACACTGACAAAGAAGGGCAGGACAGCAATAGATTCCAAGTACAAGATTTGTGGATGAATACCACGACATAGGTCGGCCTATTATATCAAGTTGGTACCCAATGAGGAAGCACACCATTCCACTAACACCGGCTCCCAGCAAAGTAGCTACAAAGCCAATCATTGTTTCAGAGCGGATCTGCCTACCGTGGGTTCCGCTTGTTGATCTCGCTAGTGATAGGAACGGAATTATTATGGACAATAGCACCACCGAGAGATTAATCATAAGTCCAACATCCGCCGAGTAGTGCACGAAGAACACTCCTAAGAAATCGAAGTACACGGTATGTTCAGTCCTCTTATGGTGAATAGCCAGTCTATCCGAATTGGCTATCGTTTTTGTCAGCGAAAGGATATTGTCACCTGTTCTTTGCAACACCGTCATGGGAATATAATCTATCGAGTCATATTTTGTATGGTAACGATAACCGTTGGCCGTGTATGCAAAATCCATTCCGGGGACGCCGCCAACATCTCGAAACACTCTAAAATCGGTGTCTGAAGGAATGACACCAGATTGGAAGACCTCTTCGGCACCAGCCTGGGCGTAGGGATACATGATTGCCTTGGAGTACATCTCAATTAGCCAGGGGTTTTTCGGCCCACTTTGGAACAGCATCTCTTTGCCTCCGGAGCCTGCTGATTCAAGATTAAGGAATGCTCGTACATCTTTGGCCCATCGGTGCGATGAAATGAAACCATGAGAAGCCTGTGGGTAGAAAGTTAGTTAGTTAGTTTTTGCAATGAACGTCGATAGAAATTTTGAGTTGGTTGACAAATACCTGCAGTGGTGTCTCCTCTGCTCCATTGAATAAAAATATGATTGAATGTTTGTTAATGTCCGGCTGCCGAGACATAACCCGCAGTATTTCCAACATTACTGCACACCCAGACAAGTCATCACTAGCGCCCGGGCTTGTGGCAACCGAATCGAAATGACAATTCAATAGTAGCGCATCGTTCTCATTTTTCCCCACCAGCTTAGCAATCACATTTTGAACGTTTCGATAGACGCTAGTTGCGGATTTGTTCATGTAGACACCAACATATCCACCGGAAACAATCTGTTTATCGACAACGATTTTTTGATTCTTATTTTTGAGCTGATCGATGTAAGAAATTTCCCGCAAAAGAAAATCCACTGCCAGCACCTCGTTGGCATAGCTGCCAGTCGGCTTCGGTCCGAAATCGTTAAGAATTTTTAAATCTTTATAGGCACGCTCTGCGATAAATGCGTTGGGATATTTGGATAGGTGAGCATTTTTAAGGGCATCTGGCAGGTGAGAATTAGTGTAACTAGTGAGGTTCCCGATGAACAGAATTAGAAATATTCCACCGATGCCCCACCAGGACGAGATACTGTGGACACTTTTCACTTTAGAGTAATCTAAAAATAAATAGAAGTGGCATTTGTATTATTCTTCGTGGCCAATTGCCATCTAGTACAAGCTTTTCTCAGCACAGTTTTCGTACCTATGTCAGGATCGAGCACCTTTCCTTTCACTCCTTTTCTATTTGCGCTGGACTGAAAAATGAGGGCAGGAAATATCAATAAATTTGTTTATGTAATCAGATTTGATCTAACGCGTCGTGTACCTGAAACATTTTTAATTTGTTTGATTTTTTAACAGCAATTCACTCAGAGGAATTGTAAAATCCACACTTTCAAAAGTTGAACATTACTTTGATAAATATTTTCATAAGCATCTATTAATTTAAAAGACCTTATGATGCTCATGCAATTTTAGTTCATACAAATTGTCATCATTTAGATAGACATTTAAAAAAAAAAAAAAATAAACTATTGCCGATAACTATCAACCAAACAATATTCCACTGAGATTTTCATCAAAACACTGCAGTTTTTCATGGAAAAATGATTTTTTCACCTATGTCTGTCAGCAGAACGTCACTATGCGACAGAAAGAAAATTTTGACGTGTACATTATTCGCACGCATACCGATATACCGCAACACTTTATGCTGCTATTTATGCTTGTGGCACGTACACAGTGCCATTCGACGAAAACACGAAGAACGGATCAAAATAAAAAACACATGTTGATGGATACTTTCGAGCCGGCGACCGGCGGGTTTGATGCAGCGCTATGTACTTGCTATATTTACCAACTCATCGAACCACCCACCGACGGTGGCTGTATTGGTGTCATCGGTGTTCGTGTCATTTTTACGGCTGAGTACAAAAGGAAAACTGTGAAAGGGCGACATTGCGATGCATCGTGTTACGAGTAGTGAAATGACATAAACCGTAAAACGTGATTTGTGGTGTGAATTTCTTCAACAGGAAAAAGTACTCCTGTCCGGTCATTTAGTTCTCGTATTTTTTTTTTCAAAACGCTCTTTCCTCATTTCTTTCTCAATGTTTCAGGCTTATTGCTTTTCACAAATAGCACTCACAAATGCACTCAACTTAGTGTTTCAAATAGCCTGTTTGATAACTCTCGATGCAGGTACCATTTAAGTACTCTTACACACTTAGAAAAATGTACAGTATTCGGTAATTTTTTACCGAACTTTCAACAGCTGAACGTTCGGTAATCCGATTTACCGGATTTCGGTGAACTTTTACAGTATTCCGGTAAAAAAATTACCGGAACTTGTCAAATTTTACCGAAATCCGGTAAATCGGATTACCGAACTGTTCAGCTGTTGAGAGTTCGGTAAAAAATTACCGAATACTGTAAAATTTTCTAAGTGTGTATATTCGTGTGGCAAGTCCAATCATGCCAGGGAGTCTTGCTAAACTGAAAATTACTCACGGAAAGAATCATTTATTCAGCTGAGTAACAAGTCAATATTAAGCTGTTTTTAGATACATAAATTTTGCATTATATTACGATATAAGTTCATAGTACAAAGCAGTATACTGCCGTTCTACGCATAATTGTCCCATCTTCTATGGGGTTCCCTATATAAATGGGACAGTTATGCTTATAACGGCAGTATAATCAACAATCATTATGCAACTAGCGATTTGAAATTGGTTCACTGTTGTAGAACCCCTTGGTCCGAAATACACCTTGAAGCCAGCACTTTGCTGTACATATTTGCGCCTTTATTTTGATTTGCTGTGTTATTTTGACAGAATATTTGAGAGTGTGTTCGTGTGAGTTCATTATGAGGGGCGCATTATTGAGCTTGGGAGCGAGCTTGGGACCGATGTGCTAGTACTGACTGAGCCAAGAAAAAAATCGTATTACCTACTGATCTTAGAGCTAGTCTATGGTATAATCAACAATCAATATGTAACTAGCGATTTGAAATTGGTTCACTGTTGTAGAACCAATTGGTCCGAATTACACCTTGAAGCCAGCACCTTGTTATACATATTTGCGCCTTTGTTTTGATTTGCTGTGTTATTTTGACAGAGTATTTGAGAGTGTGTTCATGTGAGTTCATTATAAGGGGTGCTGTTGTTGTTGTTGTGTTATTTTGGGAAGGACTTTAACCAATTGGTCATTCGTCCCTTATAAGGGGTGCATTATTGAGCTTGGGACCGAGCTTGGGACGATGTTCTAGTACTGACTGAGCCAAGAAAAAAAGCGTTTTTGTATGGGACCTACTGGTCTTAGAGTTAGTCTATGGTATAATCTTACAAACAAATGAGTTTAACCTAAGTCTGAGCTATAAATTTTGTTGTTCTAGAGAAACATGTATCATAACTAGAGAAACATGTAGGATAACCCTTACTAACACATCGTTAGGACTGTGAATAGATATCTCTTGTTCAAAATTCTGCTTTGCCAAAGCAAAGCTTTAGCGAAGCTTAAGCAAATTAATATCAACGAACATCCCATGGCACCCTCAAATGCAGCAGCATTTTTGACAGGAGTTTCAATAGCCGAATTCGCTGCTGCTAAGTTCAAGGCCAAAGCCTTCCCGCCTAATCACAAACCATTTCTGGACAACTTTCCTTATTGTTGACGACCATTTCCGTTATTGTTGCTACATTTACTCTTATAATTGGTAACTATAAACTAACAATCTCCTATACAGTTTTAACCGAGGTTTTAACAATATGGTTAAAGGCCAAATAACATTATGCTGAATAGACGGTTAAGCTTAGTTACCATAAAAAATTGCAATTTTCACGAACACAATTTCTGCAGTAATCTAAGCCAAAAGATTGGTATACACCGTGTCCCCATATATTCTCATACACTTTATGCATTGGTGTCGTGCAACTAGTCAACATCCCAAGTAACATTGCCAAAACCATCCAGCTTCATTAAGTTTTATTTAAGTTTTATGAAAGCAACTAGAAATCAATTTGGTTTTATTATGGCAGTAAGAGGTGCCAATAGGTTTTAGTCAGGTTTATGAGAACTTACACAGTTTCTTTACAACGATCATAACACCTTATCTCCTTAAAATTCCTTTAACTCCTATCAGAGGTTTTATTTTGACTTTATGAACTCGGTTTTGAAATGCCGTTTTAGAACTCATTCAAATTATCAGTTGAAAAGGCGTTTTAGAACCATTTTGCCGCCAGTTAATGCATTTAACAGCAAATTGGCATTGAGGAAAGTCACCAAATGACCAAATAGTTTTATAGTAGCCATTGTGAAGATAAATTTGCTTTTTGGCAAAACTGTGATTTCTTTCAATCTCCATATGGAAATATATGAAATAATTGAAATGGGGAAAAATAAATGCACCAAATTTTATATGTAATGCAAATGCACTTTAGATTATAGACCAATTTTGACATTCTTTTAGAAAACCTCATTGAATTTCATAAATTTTCAGAAAATCCATGATCAATTTGTCGAACATATTTGTTTCAATTTTGTTTTTGTTTATGTAAACTCGCATAATCTGCGAGGCGCATTCATTTTCGGCTCTTATCGTGCCAATATCCACCATAACATTACATGCGCATATGATTTGAAGCATGATACGCCATAAAAAAAAACTCCATTTGTTTCGGATATTTTGCTGTCAAACAAAATCTCCCGCAACACTGGAACTTTTTTCATAGATATTATGTACTGCTAAATGAACCAAAAGTGTAAAGAATCCAACAAAGCAGAACAACAAAAACCAACCACGATATCGCCGTGAAGTTTGACAGCTGTGGCTATTGGACCCAATGCTGGTTTTGATGGCAGCCAATAGGTTTTATGGAGGTTCTCAAGTGGTCATAACATCTTTCACTAGAACATTTTCAAAATCTGTATGGTCTTGTAATGGTTTTATACATTTGTTTGCACAACCGTCTATAGAGTGGGCCACTTTGTACACAATTTGGCTTTATAGATGCATAGAGGAGGTGTTGGTGGACAAAACAGCTTTGAATGTAGTTTTTTCAACAAAGCCGGGAGGAGTGCTATACGGCTGGAATAAAATTAAAATTGTTACTTGGGATGCTTCACATATGTGTTGGTGTAGTTTTGCACTATGTTTATACAAATGCTTTTAGGTTATGTCCGATTGTTTTCATTCGGTGTTTATCTTTTACCAGCGATGAAGCAGATTCGTGCTGTGGTGATAACCAAGTTTTTGAAATGTGAACGCCCGGGCGCTATTTTCAGAAATTTGAAAAACCGCGGAGTAAAGCGGGATTTGGTGTACATCCGAACCATCCGAAGGTACCGTGACACCTGCTCGTTGGATGACCTGAAGAGATCCGGTCGTACTCGTACGGTGCGGACTGCACGAGTTGTAAAAGTGGTTAGGGAACGGATTAGACGAAAATCACAGCGCTCTGTACGTAAAATGGCCGCAGATCTGAATGTTTCGAGATCGTCAATGCACAATATACTGCAAAATGACCTCGGATTCCACGCTTTCAAGAAACGTAAGGTTCACGGAGTTTCGGAACCTTCCAAGCAGAAAAGACTCGAAAGAGCAAGTCTGCTTTTGTCGCGGCTCGGTGGGGAAGAATTTATCTTTTCCGACGAAAAGTTATTCGCCATGCAACAATCCCACAATGTCCAGAACGACAGATTGTGGGCTCTCTCTTCGAGAACTGTTCTAGAGAGTGGTAGGAATATTCCACGGTTCCAAACTGCTGTGTCAGCGATGGTTTGGGGAGAAATTCGCAAGCAAGGCAAATTATCACTGGTTTTCATCGAAAAAGGCGTTAAAGTGAATGCCGTATATTATAAAACGGAAGTTTTGAAGAAAGTTGTCAAGCCATATGTATAAGAGCTGTTTGGAGATGATCATTATATGTTTCAGCAGGACGGAGCGCCATCGCATAAAGGGTGTATTCGATAAAAATGGCACACCCATATATACTCATCAAAATTAAACTGATTATCGGATTTTCTTGAAATTTTCAGGGAATGAAGAACTACTAATGAGTTTTGATTTACAACATTTGTTTTATTCAATTTCGTCTCCCATCCCGAATGCCCGCACCTTCCTTTTCACTCCACCCATCAAATTTTGTACAACCGATTTTCCCAGTGTTTTTGTTGTTTTTATCCAAATTTTCTTCAATTCTAGCTCTGTTTTTATAGTTTTGGGATGTTTGCAAAGTTCCGTTTTCATAATTGCCCAGAATTTTTCAATTGGACGAAGTTCCGGTGAATTTAGTGGGTTCATATCCTTTGGCACAAAATTGACTGCGTTGGCTCGGTACCACTCCAATACGTTTCGAGCGTAGTGGCAGGATGCTAGATCAGGCCAAAGCAGAGTTGATCCTTTGTGCTTCTTAATGAATGGCAAGAGACGCTTCTTAAGGCACTCTTCCGTGTAAATCGCACCGTTTATTGTTTCGGAAGTGATGAAGGGAGCACTTATTTCACCACATCCGCAAATCGCCTGCCAGATTAGAAACTTCTTTGCAAATTTCGATAGTTTCTTCTTTCGAACATCCTCCGGAACATCGAACTTCGACTTGGCAACGAAATATTCTTGCCCAGGAAGTTGACGGAAGTCGGCCTTGACGTATGTTTCGTCATCCATCACGATGCAACCGGATTTGGTGAGCAGCTTCGTGTAAAGTTTCCGGGCGCGGGTTTTCGCAGTGATGTTTTGTTTTTCATTCCGGTTTGGGGCTTTTTGCACTTTGTAAACATGTAACCTAGCACGCTTCATGGTTTTCTGCACAACACCGACTGACACTTTAGACTTTTTAGCGACATCTCGAATTGACATGTTTGGACGGTTCTTGAATTGTTGTACGACTTTCCTGGCCCTTTTACTGTCCATTGGACCACTTTTACGACCACTCCCTTCCTTCCTTTGGACACTCAGACGCTCCTTGAAGGTTTTTATTACACGAGACACAGTTGTATTTGCAATCCCAAGCCTTTTAGCAATCCACCGGTGGGACGCCCCTGGATTTTGATTGTGAGTGCACAAAATTTTCTCACGGACAATTTCTTGTTTCGACGACATGACTGGAACTACTGTATGTATAACTATGAAACTTGGCAGATGTAAATAATACAGTATGGATAAAATCTACTCAAATTTCTAGGTTTCTTACTCATACGATTCAAAAGTTACAGAAGATTTTCTGTGTGCCATTTTTATCGAATACACCCTTTACTGCAAATATCATTCAAGGCTGGTGCCGAGAAAATTTGATCAACTTTTTGGACAAGAATGAATGGCCTTCCACTTCACTTGATCTAAATCCCTTGGCTTATTTCGTATGGTCATACAAGCTGGCGAAGGTAAATGACCACAGGGCGTCTAATATGAACCAATTAAAAACCGTAATCAAACGAGTTTGGGACGAAATGCCGATGGAAGTCGTGCGTGCCGCCTGTGACGGTTTCGAAAAACGTCTGGAGCTGGTCAAGAAGGTTAATGGCGGTGTTATTTCAAAACATATGCTGTAGTTGATCTGTATTATATTGCAATATAATGGGTAAAGTTATCAATAAAATCTGGATTATCGATTTGAAATAAATTGAGTTTTATTTTGTATGAAAATATATTGGACACGGTCTAGTTGTGGTGAAAAGCGGTTCCTATCGTTTATGAGAAACCACGACTCTCCAGCTCTGTTTTGGCCTGATTTGGCTTCTTGTCACTGTTCAAAGTCCGTGCTGGAATGGTATAAGGCAAATGAGGTCTAATAATACCAAATATAGCTAATCCGCCTAACTGTCCAGAACTTCACGCATTAAAAAATTCTGGGTTTTAGTTAAGTGCGAACTCTAAAATGAAATAAAATTAAAAAGAAAGAAAGACGATTTTAAGAGAAGATGGAGAATCACCATCGCTAGTGTATCTGTGGATACTATACGACATCTGATGGCGTGTGGAAAGTTCGAACATTTTACAGAAAGAATAACTTAACCTTGAAGTCGGTGGACCAAGTTTGGATGTCGTAGAATCTCAAGGATCTTACTCTGTATCTATGTGCCGTTTACTTTCCTCCTGTCAGAGTTAGCAACGATGAACTCACAAATGTGCAGCTTCAGCCGGTTGCAATTTTTTTTTTGGAAATGCCTCCTTTAGAGACGAAATTTTGATAATCAGGGATTAGAACCTCCCCGCCCGGTGTCAAATTGCGGCGTGGACCCATCAGCTTCCGTTATCCCGACCCTTCTCAATTGCGCATCCATGCGAGGTCAATTTCGATGCTTGATCATTATTCCGTTGCATCCTGTCGCCAGGTTAACTACGTCATGAATGAAAATGGGCGATTTCTAGACTTTTGCTTCGTGAATGACGACACTCCACCAATTATCATGCTAGCCCCATCTGCACTAGTAAAACAGATGCCTCATCATCCACCACTTCTTCTCAATTTCGTGACTAGAGAACTGATCGAACCAGCTATTGTACCGCTATCCACCTACAATGACTTCTGCAATGCAGATTACGACAGCATTCTCGATGTGCTTAGCAGTATTAACTGAAATGAAAGCCTCGACATGAACGACGTCGATAAATAACGCCACTACCACGTTCTACAACATCTTGAGCTACTTGATCGACAGACAAGAACCAAAGAAAGTCTCTTCAACCTCGAAAACATGTACCATGGCAGACTGGACAGGCTGAAAACGAAAAAGCGAAAAAGTGGGCAGGTTTACGTAGGTTTTCGAAACACTAGTACAAAGCATTACGGAACCATTACGTGACACTCAACCATCAATACAAGTAGTTGGCTCGACGCTGCTTTTCGGCCCACTAACGCAAGCTGCAAAGCAAACTGAAGCATAATCCTAAGATATTCTGGCGACACATTACTGAGCCACGCAAGGATAACGGTTCACCTTCATCCATCTCTCGAAACGGGTTTATCGCTGAGTACGTTGTCGACATCTCTAGCACGTTGCAGATGTTTTCTATAACGATGCCCTCCAGTCACAGCAAATCGAAGTTCCTCCGAATAACCTCTCTTTGTCTGACCAGTATTTCAACGCAATCCCTATCGACGATGCAGATATCGTTTCTGCTGCAAACAAGTTGAAGACATCAAGCATCGTTGGACCGGACGGTATAATCCGTGTTTCTAAAACACTACATGGCTTCGCTGACTGCACCATTATGCCAAATCCATCGGTCGTCATTGACAATCGGTAAGTTTTCAGCACTACGGAAGGAAGCGTACATGTTTCCCGTGCACAAAAAGGGAGTTAGAAGAAATGCTGACAACTACCGCGGAATTTCGAGTTTGTGGCAGTCTCTAAGCTGTTTGAACTGACCGTTTTGGAAACCGTGTTTTTTCACCGGAAGCTATATATCAGCGACGATCAACATGGATTCATGCCGAAGCGTTCAACGACCACAAACCTTCTATCAATCACTTCCTTCATCATGGATGGGATTTCAGCTGGTTCACAAACGGACGTTGTCTACGTTGACCTATCTACTGCATTCGGCAGAATCAACCATGACATCGTTGTTGCAAAACTGGAAAGGCTTAGCTTCGGTGCCTCTTTGTATCACTGGTTCAAATCGTATCTTTGTGGCAGAACCCTCAAGTTTAAAATTGGCGATGAGCTGTCCTGTTCGTTCCCCGGATTGTCTAGCATACCCCAAGGTAGTCATCCTGTGCCGCTGATTTTTCTCTTGTATTTCGACAATCTCAACCTGTTGCTGAAATCTCATCAGCTAAGCTTTGCTGACGACCTCAAAATCCACTGCCACTTTTTCCAGGAAGAAGTTTCGTATTATCTTCGGTTATTCCTTTGTTGGAACTCCTCTGGGAAGAGACAACCAAGTAAAGGACCTTGGTGTGATACTCGACGATAAGCTCACGTACAAACCTCACATGTACATTGAACCTACATCCCGAAATCTTCATTTTTCTTGTGGCTAAAGCATATATAGACGTGTTCTGCCTTAAGTCGCTGTGCTGCTCGTTGGTGAGATCCATCTTGGAATATGCTTCCCCGGTCTGGAACCCTCATTTCTAAAATAGCGTCAAACGTATTGAGTCAATACAACGACGTTATATCCGATACGCTCTTGGTAGAGTGCCTTGGAGGTACCCTTTCAACCTTCTGAGTTACGAGAGTCGCAGCCTTATGTTTCATTTGGTCACTCTCCAAATTCGTCGTGGTTCGCCACGATAACGCCACAAACGACACTGCGCAGCCTTCGGGTAATCCGACACTTTATGCCCCTCTTGCTGGCATCTGAAGCACTTCAACTTCTTTCTTTTGTTTTTCTGCGGCGCTCCGGCAAAAGCTGTGGTTTCGGGGTGAAGGAATCGACACCTGACCCCTTCTGTTTTATCTCCTCGTCGAGAAGACGGCATCGGACAAATTCGAGCGTCAGCTTATCCTCCGGCATCATGTCTATTGCTGTCACGACGGTCAAAAAATTTGGTCCGATGACAGATTACATCCAGCTCCTCAATCACTGCTCCGGTGTTGCGGTACTGCCTTACCAAGCGGCCGAAATGGAGAACGTGCTCCTGCAATGAGCCGGACTCGAACCGCAAAGAAAGCATTTGCCGCTTCAAATGCATGCGGCTGGCAATGTTCTTTCACTCGAACACACGGATGAGAGCGTCAAAAATCTGCTTTGGCGTGTCCTTCTCCTGCACGTACTCCAACCGCGAATCGTGTATACGGGACACCAAGAGCGACTTACATCTCCGATCCTGCTTTAAACATTTTGCCCGTTTCGCCGCTTTTTCTCTCCTCACCTCCACCGTATCTCCAGTTTCAAGCTTTAGCGCATCAACCGCCTCCGCTTTTGTCTCGATACACTGCAGTAGATCGTGTTCTTCGAGCAGAATCTTCACGCGGAACTTCCAGGCGGTGAAATTTGTTCCATCGAACAGCGGGAGCAGGAACCTCGTCGGCCATAACAACGCTTTCCAAAAACTATTTGCACTTCACGTAACCGGGCACAATTATCCCTGAAGTGATATGGTGGAGGTTTCCAATATACACTGATAGGCAAAATAAAGTGCCCACCTCTTCGTTTTTTTTTTCAATTTCTCTCATTTACTTGGTTCAAATTAAAGTAAACACAGTGTAGTTTTTTTCTTATTTTATTTTATATATTCTTTTTAAGTTTCACTTATGAAATACTGAAAAAAAGGGGTTTTACTTAAAGAAAATCAATTTGTGTTGAAAAAAAAACAGTGACAAAATAAAGTGCCCACTTCAAAAATCGATATGTTTTCGATAAGTTTCCATTGGAATACCCATCGACTGTTTATGTTTTGATATTTTGACATGTTTTGAAGCAAACGGCTCAACCTGGTGCATTTGTATACGTGATCGCATTTGATTCAATTGAAAAAAATGGAGAACGCAATGCTTTCGAAAGCAATTCCCTTGTGTATCCGAAAATTGGTCGTTCGTGATGTGCAAAACGGTGAAACGCACCGGGCTGTCGCTAAGAAGTACAGTATCAGTAAGGCAGCGGTTGGCAAAATTCTTCTGAAGCTTAAAACGTTTGGATCAGTGGTGGATCGCCCTGGCAGAGGCAGGAAGCGGAAAACGGATGCGAGAACGGACACCAAGATCATGCGCAAAGTCAAGAAGAACCCAAAGGTAACTGTCCGCGAGATTCAGGAAACCCTTCAGTTATCAGTTTCCGGTCGAACTGTTCGTCGCCGTCTCGTAGCACAGGGGTTGAATAGAAAACTTGCCCGGAAGCGCCCATTCATCAGCAAGGCAAACAAAGCCAACCAGCCTAAGTTTGCTAAGGAGCATGCTGATAAGCCCCTAGAGTTCTGGAAAACGGTTCTCTGGACGGATGAATCAAAATTCGAGCTGTTTAACCGAAAGCGGCGGGTACGTGTTTGGTGCAGATCGGGAGAGGAGCTTCAGGAGCGCCACATCCAAGGCACGATGAAGCATGGAGGAGGAAATGTGATGGTCTGGGGGTGTTTTTCGTGGGGTGGAGTGGTAAGTATTGTGAAAATAACTATTTTGAAGCCCTGGAGCGCGCCTGGGAAGAGCTAGATCCACAGCACCTAAAGAACCTGGTCGAGAGCATGTCGAAACGCCAAAAGGCCAAAAGAGGACACATCAATTATTGAAATGCTTTTATTTTACTGTAATTTATGTTTTCTGTAGCCTAAATGAAGTGGGCACTTCACACAAATTGATTTTTTTTTCTTTAAGTAAAACTCCTTTTTTTTCAGTATTCCATAAGTGAAACTTAAAAAGAATATAAAAAAAAAATACAGTGTGTTTACTTTAATTTGAACCAAGTAAATGAGAGAAATTGAAAAAACGATGAGGTGGGCACTTTATTTTGCCTATCAGTGTATGTTTACGAGATTTAAATTTCGTTATAAGGATTTAATTGGACGGTTGACGTTTCTTCACCAAGCCATCTAGCGCACTGTATATTGATAGTGCATTAAAAGAGCATGTAATATTAAGTAATGAAACTGCTACTTCTTGATTGATGCGTTTCTTGTATCTTCGATTTTCTCTTTAGTTCATTATTCAAAAACGTTTGCTTAGAAAGAAAACAAATCATCAATTTGACATTCTGTTCATGTTAGAAGTCGGCATGCTTCATGGGATTAGGTGTTAAATATAATACATAATTCGTTTGTCGTGCTGTGAGTACCAAATACGAACCAAATAGGACCTTCCGTTTTGCTTGTGTAGATTTCTTGGGAAATTTCTAATGAAGAGTTTATGTCAATGCTTTGATAAGGTGATTTTTCATATTTGTTAAGTTGTGGGATTTTCAGGATTTGTTATTTAAATTTTATAATAGAATTAGGATAATATAAGGATTACTAGGATAAATTCAACATTTTGGCCTTTTTCAAAATATTGAAACTTTTTAAGAGCAATGAAAAAACTAACTAGAAATGAGAAGAAAAAATAGTATTTGCCATTTAATTCCATCAACCTTTATTGTTTATCTTGACAGATACGCGTATTTCGTCTACAATGTGCAGCCTTATTCAGTGTCGTGTATTAATAACTCGACAGTCTTGTTATTAGTACACGACACTTTAGAAGTCTGCACATTGTAGACGAAATACGCGTATCATAAGCAATAAAGGTAGTTGGAATTAAATAGAAAATACTAATTTTTCTTCTCATTTCTTGTTACTGCTTCATGGATTTATGAGTTAAAATTAATACATAATCAGTTTGTCCAGATGTGAGTATCGAAAACGAACATGACCTTTCGTTTAGCTTGCGTAGATTGCTTGGGAAATTTCATATCAAGTATTGATGTTTATGGTTTTATAAGGTGATTTTTCAGGATTTATTATTTAAATCTTATAATAGAAGTAGGCAAACTTAGGATAACTTCAACATTTTGCCCTTTTTTCAAAACATTGTAACTTTTTAAGAGCAACGAAAAATTGCAAGAAAATTGACATTCATAAGGAATTCAAGTGTTTCTCAAATATTGGTTGGGTGTAGTCTTTGGTTCTAGAGAAATTTTATGTCAGAGCCAGCGTTAGGGAAGGTCCATTAATTATGTCACGCAGTAAGGGGGAGGGGGGGGTTTGGGAAAACGTGACGATCCATACAAAAAAATTGAAGGTCCATACAAAAACGTGACAAGGGGGAGGGGGTTGTAAAAAGTCAATTTTTGCGTGACGTAATTAATGGACGTTCCCTTATCATCCGCATTGAAAATTTCCATTGCGCATTATAACGAAATCTGACTTGCAAATTTTAACGAAGCAGCTTACAGTAATATTCAAATTGTATCATTTCATGGATTAGTCTTTCCAGCCTTTCCTAACACAAATAAAGAAAATGTTACAAAAATAGTGCCAATGTGATTCTAATTTAAAACTCAATGAATAATCTTTAGATAAAGATTTAGATAAATTATATACTGTTTAAACGGGACCGCATTACTCACGAAAGACACGTTTTGCATTATTATATATGTGCTGTTCGTTTGGGCTTTGTCTAGTTTTTTTGACAATGTTAAAAATTGAAAAAAAAAGTTGTGATTGTATTTTGCCGGGTTAGCAAGTGAAGAATAAATTTGGAAGCTCTAGCACAACTTCAATTCTGCCTATTTATCTCTTAATTTGCGAAACAGCAGCGGGTTAGTCCGATTGCAATGACAATTAGCAGTATAATTCTTATATTTAGTGGCAAACACAAAAATAACTCGGGAATGTAGATACTACAAATCGTTACATTTGTTTGTCCACTTGATCAGTTTTCCAGCGAGAAATCACTGGATATTATCCTAGCCATATCACTGTTGTATGATGGTATATGAAGCTCATATCCAAATTATTTTCTACTTAATTTTGCAGGTGTGTACCATTATTGCGCGCTATAACGACTGTGCAGACTCATGGCGATAGCCCGACCATGTGAACCGAATTGCATAAAATCTGCAAGATGAACCATCCACTCATTCTCTATGCTACAAATACCACTGCCTATTGATCACAAAAGGGGAGACACAGTGAAATTACTTACCAGTGCCCCCATGGGAGAAGGGTTCGTTCCGCTTCCGCTTCTCAGATGCCGGTTGCGAGAGCAGAAATAAGAGAGTCTGCTCCTTAGTGGTTATAAACGAACACTATTGATACCACTCATCAAAATTTATACGGCAACAACTACCGACAAGGAATGGTCGTTGCAGCTGCGTCAGTGTGTGATAGCTTTCCCTATTTCATCTGTGATCCACGAGAGCCTTCAAAATGGATACAAAATAGCACCATCCGGTGGATGAATCTGACACGCAGAGGGGACTGTACTGTGAAAACGAAACGATTTTGTATTTTTGTAGTTATTATTTAGTGATAATAAACAAAACATTTTGAAGTATTATTTTTACCTCTACCAATGCAAGAAACAATCCATTGAATATGCATAATTTTATTACCATCACCATTATTACCACCATTAACATTATCATCATTCCTCTCAAATTTTACTGTTTCTGTTGCGTAGCTTAAGTTTTTCGTTTATTTAAGAAAACAAGCGTTTTATCGTGAAATGAATGAAACTGTACCCTGTATCAACTACAGCAGGAACAAAATATTTAACTCTAAAAGCCGACTTCACGAATCGCAGGAGTCCTAACGAAATTCAACTACACCAAACTTTATATCAAATATTTCTCTTCCAGATGCTGCTTTCGAATTGCAAGAGTGTTTCTAGATTCGTGAGAAATCAACGATTAAACTCATTGCTAACAATAAAAGTTTGATGAGGAACATTTCTTTTAAAATGCTTATTTTTAGTTGATGAAGAACATTTCTTTTAAAATGCTGTGCTTATGGTTTTTGCTCATAACCTTACCGTGCGTCTCCATTATGCAAAGAAAATAACGAGCCATGTACCTTTATCAATTCAGAACGATTGTTAAAAGTTCATTAACATTTTTTGGAGCTTGTCTAAAAGAAAGTTCCATATTTATTTTCTAGACTTCTTATTCAAGACTGGTAATACCAAGCGGGATTCATGTTTGGCATGTCACGGATCAGATTTTCACAAAATGCTGCGAAATAATGTCCCCACATCATCTATTCTTCGAAGTCAAAATAACCTACGACTTTCTATCGAGACAAACTTTCCAGATTTCTGGCGCGATTGGTTAACAAAACGATTAATCCTATGATGTGCGTCGTTCGAAGTTTCTAGAACACTCCTGAGCCCTTTCGCATCTTGAAGAGGGTTACGGCAAGGTGATGGCAACAATCAATATGCAACTAGCGATTTGAAATTGGATCACTGTTGTGGAACCCCTTGGTCCGAATTACACCTTGAAGCCAGCACCTTGTTATACATATATGCGCCTGTGTTTTTTGACAGAATACTTGAGAGTGTGTTCGTGTGAGTTCATTATAAGGGGCGCATTATTGAGCTTGAGACTGAGCTTGGGACCGATGAGCCAAGAAAAAAATCGTATTTGTATGGGACCTACTGGTCTTAGAGTTAGTCTATGGTGATGGGCTTTCTTGTTTGCAGTTTAAAATTGCTTTGGAAGGTGTAATTCGGAGAGCGCAGTTAAACACTTGTGGTAAAATTTTCAAGAAATCCGTCCAACTAATGAATTACAACAATAAACTGTTATAATAATCACAGTCAGCCCTCGTCGAACATACGTCGCTCCACCTCTGCGAATTAGAGTTCGAGATTTACACTTGTCACTACCGGCATGATCAGCGAAAACAAGTCACCATCACTGACTAGCGAGACGGCTCGGTTAAACCATCCAATATTGCTAACTTGTCTGACAGTTTGTTTTATACGTCTGGAAGTAATTCAATTGTGTATTGATCACAACTATTCTGCCGGAATGTTAAAGGCATACACTCTTGCATAGTTCAATACTCTCTGGCCAGTTCGTATCGCATAGTCGTCTTGACTGAAACGGAGCTCTATGATAACACTCTTTCCAAAGCTACTTGTGGTTCATTCTACGAGGCATCTAACCGCAGTGCACGAAACAGTAAGGCTTCAGGTGGAGGCGTATGTAACGTCTTCGAAGCACACTTCGTTGAAGAAGAATCACAGTAGTCCGTGGAGCTAGTTTGGATTGTCTTTGATCTCAAGGATCGCAACCTGTGCCATCTAATATCACCCAGCGACGATTATCTCATTAATGTGCACCTTAAGTCAGTTGTACAGGGTTGTACATTTGTGCGAGGATCCGACAACTTTTTTTATCCTCACCTTTCCTATTCACGTAACCATGTGGGGACGATTTCAATGCTCGAACATTACTCTGTTGCGTCGTTGCAGCACATTAAAGACATTTTGAATGACAATGGACGACCTCTTACCCTCTGCTTCGTGAATGCCAATAACCCAAAAACACCATGCAAGCTTCATCTCCACTAGTAGACCTCATCATCCTTCACTTCTTCTATATTTTGTGTTAAGTGCATCGATCGAACTAGCTATTGACCCACTATCCACGTACTCTGATTTCTGTGACGTGAACACAGAATACGACGACGTAGATATCGTTGTTGCCATAAACAAGTTGAAATCATCTAACTCGAATTCATCCACTCTTTCTTCCAATCCTTGTTGTTTTTAAAGGCCTTCCCTGTTTTCCGGAGCTTGCCCTTCATAATCACCCAGAATGTTTCTATTGGGAGAAGTTCGGACGAGTTTTCGCTGGTTTCGTGTAATGGCACGATTTCAGATCAGGCCAAAACAGAGTGTCACCTTCGTGGGATCGCAGGAAGGGCAGCAGGCGGTTTTGGAGGCCTTCTTCATTATATATTTGGCCACAGACCACCTGCCACACCAAGTATTTCTTGGTAAATTTGTCGACCTTCTTCTTCCGGAACTTCTCCGCAACATCCAGGCGGGACTTGCCGACGAAAAACACTAGGCTGGGGATCTGCTTGGCGTCCGCTTGAACGTTCGTCTCCTCGTCCAATACTATGCATTTCGGCTGCACCAACCACACGCGGTACAGCGTCCTGTATTATTTTTATCGGTTCAGTGAGGCGCCTTCCTGGTCTTGAAGACACGAAGTCCGGTCCACTTCATTGTCTGCTGGACCAACCAGACGTAAGAATTGTCTTTCCTGGCTACGTCCTGAATTGAATGGATCGAATTGCGCTTGAAGTAATCCCTCACCTTGCTTTGCGTTCACGGGATCGGTCGTCTTTGCTTTTCTTCCACTGCCAGCTCGCCGTCGAATAGCCGACTATCTGGCATGAACAGTACAAACTAGACCGAATGTATGCCTCTAACATTCTGGCAGTATAACCATAGACTAACTCTTAGACCAGTAGGTCCCATACAAAAACGATTTTTTTCTTGGCCCAGTCAGTACTAGCACATCGGTCCCAAGGTCGGTCCCAGGCTTAATAATGCGCCCTAATACCATAGACTAACTCTAAGACCAGTAGGTTCCATACAAATAAGATTTTTTTCTTGGCTCAGTCAGTACTAGCACATCGGTCCCAAGCTCGGTCCCAAGCTCAATAATGCGCCCCTAATAATGAACTCGCATGAACACACTCTCAAATATTCTGTCAAAATAACACAGGAAATCAAAACAAAGGCCCAAATATGTATAACAAGGTGCTGGCTTCAAGGTGTACTTCGGACCAAGGGGTTCTACAACAGTGAACCAATTTCAAATCGCTAGTTGCATATTGATTGTTGCTAATACTGAACTCACACGAACACACTCTCAAATATTCTGTCAAAATAACACAGCAAATCAAAACAAAGGTGCAAATATGTATAGCAAGGTGCTGGCTTCAAGGTGTAATTCGGATCAAGGGGTTCTACAACAGTGAACCAATTTTAAATCGCTAGTTGCATATTGATTGTGGGTATAACTGTAGTCAATGCGCACTTGAATCCCTACCAGCCGCACGAAGGAAACTGTCAGACAAGCTAGTGGTATTGAATAGGTTAACCGAGCCGTCCCGCTGGTTAGTGGTGGTGGTGACTTATTTTCGCCGGTCATTCCGGTCGCGGCAAGTGTAAATCTCCTAACTGTTTTGCGATCCACCTGTGGGACTGGCCTGGATTTTCCAAGAATGCGCTAATTTTTTTGTCGAAGCACTTCATGTTTGGAAGCCATCTCGACAATTACTTCACATATTGTGACGAAATTTTGCACATGTTAACATTACACTTTAAAATAGTTAAATCCAAATTTCATCAATTTTTACCCATGCAACAAAAAGTTATACACAAAAGAAAGCGTGGTAAGCGTGACTGCTACTTGGCACCCCTGTGAGTCTGGGTTCAATCTCACTCAAAGTCGGTATCTGTCGAAGGAAAGTAAAGCCGTTGGTCCCGGCTCATGTGTTGATGAGTGTGATATGTAGGATCCAGGTGGTTAAGCCGTCTTCCTGGCCTTGGTGATTGTATATAGGCTGGGAATAGGCCGACGGAAAACAATCGAATAAAAAAAACATTTGAGTTATGAAATGTATAAATTAGATGTTATAATTATTAGTATACATCAGCGCCGTCCCAGCGTGTTTTCAATAGTGTCTTATCTACCTTCGATTTCAATAAGTCTTTAACTATACATGTTGGTACACCGTACAGTAAAGAGCTTTTCCGAGTTTATAACTCTTTTTCAAATTTTACCAATGTAGTTATAGGTACAATTCCTGAGGGGATAATAAATTCAAGTTCAAAATATTCTTAAACGTTTACTACGCGCTCAGACTCAGGCAGTTATTGATGCTCTGACGGGATGCCAACTAATTTGTTCTATCATTTTTACTTCACTTCGGATTTCGGATATCGTTTTTTAAGGATAAGCTAATGTAAGAAACTGTAAGTGAAAAGTTCATAATAATTTCCTGATAATTTCAAAAAAATACTACCTCTTACCGCTCTAACAATAGTAGATTTGTAAATTCTAGTTCTTCACTAACATTAGATATAAGTTTTTAAACTAAAAGTTTATCGATGACATGCTTTTTACTATACCCAAGTAACAATTTTGGTTTTATAAGGGTTCTGATGAGCATGAATTAGACTTCAAGAATGCTATAAAACCATGATAAAACCAGCAATGTTCCTTGGGTATGTTTCGCTCAATTGTTCTTATCATACCTCCTATCTCTTATCATCTTATCAAGGGAAGCGATCTAGGTACTGCATTTTGACCTTGCAATAGGCAATCTGATGAAACTGCGCACCGACATCGAGTGAACCATTTCCTAGCTATTTCCGAAAGATAGTCGCTTATTCAGTGTTTCCAGAATTGATTGGTAAGAATCTGGGAGGTGAGCTAGTTCCGCCGCAATGTGGCGCCACTGTCGTCCAAGGTTGGCATTATTTGACATTATTTGACGTTCCAATAAGAAAATGGTTAGGGTTCAACGCTGGTGACGAATCATTTTCTATTGGGACTTGTGTCAGGGACCGTGCATTCACGAGGTTCTCGATCTCCGTGAGCGTGTTCCTTAATTCTTCGTCCAGGAGCTTACAGACTAGACGCCATTAGACATTAGATTAGTCTTCACCGTTCGGATCAATTCGGAACAGACTATCAGCATTTTCCAATGCTTCTCCGTCCGTCTGCCGAGAACTACCTCCATGGCCCCGAATTAATCCACAACGACAAATGTAAAACGGTGTGTGAACGCTAAAAGCCTGCTGCGAGAAACGGCGCCACAATTGGCGGGTGTGGAACTGTAGTCTCGTTCATCCATCGCTGGTATTTTTGCGGATTTTGGAAATTGCAACTCGAATGCAGGAATATGAATTTTTGCCTTAGCATATTGACACGGTTTCGTTATTGCATCTGTGGTGGTAATTCGTAATCGCTTGTGTGATAATATGATGATCACGGGGTAGAATTTTTTATTGAGTATTTGGTGTCGTCACTGACAAACTGACACGATCCGATTCTGCCTCGCATCCTCAGAAGTCCTTGTACATCCATCCATGCGTTGAACTTGTATAGTGAACAAGATTTAGGAAAGAGTTTGGTGCATAGGATTTCCTAAAGCAAGATTTTTAGAAATATCAAGAAGTGTGTGACGAGTCCGAAAGGGTCAAAAATCATCATCAAAACACGAAGCATTTCCATCCTACTTTGAACAAAAAGTCGTCTGTTGTCGCACTCCACCACATACCAAGGACGAATATTTCTAAAGACAAATCCATATCTTTCTCCGAAGTATCGCTTCTTGAACAGGCGTAAGGACTGGAATTGCACATCCAATTTCGGATTTCAAGCCCGTTCTGAGCATATACTTCTTCCGCAAGCCGGAAATATGGGCAGATACCTAATGCGTTGTTACGGCTGGGTAAGTTCCATTTCTTTCAACTTTCTGGCGATCTTTCCATTTACTGTTTTTGATAACTGAGAGCCCAACTCGATTCGTTTTTTTCAGTTGCTGATGACAGCAACAGGGTTTGTTAGTGTTATGGTAATTTTATTATTTTAACACCAATTAAGTATGTTTAAATCAAAAAAATAAAATGACAACATATGAGCTGTGTCTTCATAACTTAAGATATAAATTTACATTTTTGTATTTTCGGCCAATACTTTAAATATTGTTGTCCTATCCTCGAGGTATACGTACAGAGTAAAACAAATTTGCCAGAATAAATTCATGTTAAAGGTAGTTCACTTAGAAATTGCCTAATTTTGTTTCAAGTTTTCTGCCCTTACCTTTCTCTTAAGAACCTCCATGAGATTTTGAACAACACTAGAACCGACAAGTTGTTACCCATTTGGCCATGCATTCTTAAATTCTTGATCTGTGTTGACTGCTCTTAGGGTTCTTGCGTTATTCCTGCTTCGATTGGTTTATCGATTGGTCTAAACTGTGGGTTGTTTGGAAGATTGAGGATTGACCTTATTTTCGTTATACAGTTTCAGCACCGGTTTTCAGTAGTTGCATGACGCAAAGTCAGGAAAAAATTGGTGGGCTCTTGTGCGACCTCAGACGTTTTTAGAAACATTCTTTTGCGTACACTTGCTCTTTCATGGCCGAAGTGGTCACGAATGGAGCCCTTTTGCATCCCGCACATACTAATCGCCTGCTAAACCACGAAATTTTTGGCAAATTTAAAGATGTTTTGCTTCCGTTAGTGCTCTGGGACACCGAACTTGTCTCTTGAAGTGTAAAAATGAACTAAAAGCTTCAACTATTCTCGTGCAAGGATGTTTTTGTCCATTTCTTTTCAATCCGTGGTTCTTTGAGACGTTTGATTACACGGGAAACAGTAGAGATGCAAAAGATTTTGATTTTCAAAATGTACGTGCAAAGACTCGTCGCGAATCCTTTGCTTTTCCGACCCTAGTTCAAAAACGTGCCCAAATCTTGAATAGACTGACAGTTTTATGTAAAAAATACATATAGGACTAAGTTACCCAATGTTTCAAACAGTTCACCTTAGATACTAAAAAGTTATAGCTATTTGCGTGTTGCCATTCTAACGTAGAACCTTAATTTATTTATTTATTTATTTATTTATTTATTCCGACTTCCGACAATAAGCACAGTATCGACCTAAAAAGTAAAGAGGTTACGGAATTTTGTTCAATATTACCAAGCGGAATTTTGACAATTGATCTGCATGGGACGAAACGTCACCTTCACTTACGGAATAATCTAGCGGACGATTTTTCCGAAAGTAAAAGTGACAGCTCCCATTAGTTTGTGTGGAAACCTTACAAATTCTCATTTTATTTTCGTTCTTTTCAGGTGCATACTGCTGCAGAAATTTCTTTTCGATTCTTTACTTTTCCGTTTCAGTTAACGGAATTTAACATGGGTTTGGTATAGAAAAAGAAATTTCTTTCGAACACGATACCGACCTTATAGGAATATTGGACTTCTTAGCAGCACATGTATCAGCTATTTCCATCGAAAATTCCGTGGCTAATTATTACGGCAATTTGTAATTAATCAATAATCGTGTACTAGTCTAACCAAGCGGGAATCGGCCCTATCATATTACACTTAGTCTTTGTATGGTATCATTTCCAACGGAAAACAAACCCATAAGTAATCAACATTGAAGATTTTCCAAAAATCTGTTTCGTCATTTGCGGCAGCCGGGAAAGCACAGATGATGCTTGTTTCTCATGAGCGTGGTTGACCACTCATCGCTCTCGAATGAATCCGTCGTCGTCCAACGACGACGGTAATCGGTTCCGCTCTGCGCCCATCAGTCGGACAGTGTATGTTTGTGGCAGTGGTCTTCTAGGGTGATCTATCCGTACCGGGTTGTTGGGCTCGGTCAGTTCGCCTGTGTCGCTTCTACGAGTAGCATCGAACTTTTCATCTTCAAGTGTGCGGAACGAAGTTTATAGTGTAAGAACCGTAAGAAAAAGTACCATCAAGTTGAATAAATTTAGTGAGTTATTAAAAAGAAGACACGCACGCGGTGTGAGTGTTTAGCAGAAAAAGAAGAGGCACATCATTCGAGTGAGTGGTAGAGGAGCTTGGTTTGCCTGGTGTGGTAGAGACAGCGACGATTTAGTCCTGAATCGCACGCATTGTACGTGCGGTGCATCTGTGTATAAGCAAAGTGTGTACACTTTCCGTGAAAATCTGTGTTGAACTATCACGAAAGCTGCAAAAACTAGGCGTGTAGCTTTCGCGAATGTGAAGGATTCTATTTCCTAAAGGACTTACTTGAGTTTAAATTTGGATTAAACTTTTCCCAGAAAAGTTGTACTGCTCAGGGAAATACAATTCCGCATAGTTATAGCTACTAAACGTGAGTTAAATTATTATACACTTGATAAGATGTTTAGTCATCAATGTGTCAAAGCACGAAGCTAATAAGTTTGGAAACTAAGCTCTACTAGATACAAGGACAATCCGGACGAAAGTTGAATTAACCTCAAATATTCTAGCGAGTGTTTGAATGCCGGTAGGTCTGGTTGATTAAAATTCTGTTCCAGTGGCATATTGCGAATTATACATGTCGAGAGGAGAGAGATGGAGAGATAGAGACACGGAGATTCCTCGGTGGCGGCGCTCTGGTGATTTTTTTTTTATTATTTTTTTGCAATCGTTTTATCATACACCAGACTCTCGAGCGATGCTTGTGACTACTGCCTTTGCACCCTTTTTTTTCCATGGATTATTAAAGTGCGACTCCGACCGTCAGCCGATGAGCAAAGGGAAAAGAGATTAGAATTTCCTTTCTACCATCACAGCTTGCGTACGAATGTGCTGTAGAATATCCTTACACAATAGAAACCTTGAATTCGGTACAATGGGAGATTGTAAACCTTCTATTGTGCAAAATTTACAGTTATTTTGCAATAATTGAATTGATGGCGAGCGGTGCAATATATTGTTGATAGTTAATATGTTAATTGTTATGTACGGTTGTAATCGTTAATATCTGATAGCTTAACCAACTGGTTAAGAGGCAATTGTTTAATTGGCATAGGTGACCATTTAAATTGGTTTGTTGAAACGTTTAAAAACTAATTTCAAATGATGCGTGAATTTATAGCGTTACAAAGCCATGTGAGTTGTTGAGCAAAAGTTTTAGCACTACTATAAATAGTTGAAAATGTGTGATAGTTCAAAATGAGACAATTCTATTTCTCCTTAGTAACTATTGCGACATGGGCCTGTTCATAAACCACGTACTCATTTTTAAAAAAAACTTCAGACATCCCCCTCCCCCCTCGTAGACTTTTCTCCATGCATTTTTTTGAAATTATGTATGGAGCGTAGACTTTGGTCAGTCAACGCTCCCCTCCTCCCGTGAAATGCTACGTGGTAGCCTCCATGTGTTCATGTTTACAAACCTTGAGACATGTCTGATTCTTTCCATTTTTTTTGTTCTTAGTCAGTTTAATTGTACCTCTGAACCTTAGTAAAATTTAAACTACACTACCGCACAGAGAATTACCGTGCTTAACATACATAACATGCGTGAATAATAAAATTAACATAAGCCCTGGAATATCAGGTATGCTTTTTTCATGAAGTGGTTAACGCTTTCCTTAATTAATGTACAGTTTTAAAACATATACACATTTCATGCAATTATAATATGAATGATGTTTAAACAAACTGTTAGATATAATGTCATTTTTTTCGATTGTTAACCCTAGTAGCACACTTGTTGCCATTCGGTTAGGATATCAGAAATATGACTTGCTAAGTTATAATCAAGTCACTACAACTAATAAAAGTCGTAGTGTGCTACATGGGAATTAATTTAATGAATTAATGCATTGCAAACTGTATTCGCCTTTCTTAACACAAAATTTCACAAAACAAACTAAAATAAAACTGCTTCGAAACACTTAAGTGATGTTCATATATGATTTTCTAGCCATTCAACCATGAAAACATTATAATTCACTATACAATGATGTTGTTCCTTCGGTTTATGTTTAAATGAGCCTTGAATTTAAACAACCCCAAATTCATGCATTTACACTAGAAATTCTACCGATAACAACCTTTTTATTACGTTATTGATATAACATACCATAGTTGGGAACATACAAATATTTATGTCCTTAACATTGGGTCTACGATTTTCTTGTGAAATCATTGTTATTTTAGCTACGTGAACAGTTAGTTTGTAACGTGTAACTATTTTCTGCACATCCAGACTGCATTACTCAGTCAAATTTAGATCACTTGAAGACCGTGTAGATCATCTGTTCAGCTTAACCAGTGAAATCATGACAACTATAAGTTGATTAATATTGTCTCAATTACTTCGGATTACATCGGTCATCCTAATAGCAACATGATTTTGTTATGATGTTGTTTTGAGAAGGAAATAATTTCTCATCACCATGAGGCTCTAGGAGTAGACAGCAATTTTTGCTAGAACAAAGTTGTTAAGAGAAAGTATTGATAGTTCCGTTAGCTCACGGCAGGTGGTGAAAATTGAATAGAAGTAGTTTGAAATTGAGCGGAGGGCATTGTGAGGAAGTATTTCGAAATGTTTTGTTGGTTATCGCTAAATTAATGACATATTTGGTACACAGGCCGAATGAAGGAGCTAGGCTAACATTACATCCCGTTACCCTAGTATCAAACAATCATAGCCAGCACTGGAGTGTCTACATATATCTTCATCTCATGCTGCACGTTACATTTAGAAAGAGTAGGCTGATCGTTCGAAAGGAGTTGGCGTTTTTCATCCTACGTCCCATTACACATTTTGGAAAATTTGTTATTAAACTTTCTGTTTATTGGATGAAAAGTTTTAGTAAAATATTGTGAAGTGAAAGTGAATGATATTATTAAGGTTCGAACCATTGGACATCGATCATGGTGAGTAACTTGCTTCTGTTACACGACGAAGCGCTGCGGTCATTGGATCTCGTTCTACAGTTCGTAAAAGCTCTGTATTCTTGCTATTTACTGCATCATTGTTCCCAGAATGAAATTTGCGGTGATTTTAACTCATTTTTCTTTGATTTTAAAATCAGTTCGAAAACCTATCGGGTACCAATGCAGTGCTCATTTCCTAAGCTTTGCAACTTTCTACGATTTATCTTAGATATTTTTGAAGCCTTTTAAATAGTATTGAAACGGTATGTCCCACGTTTTGTTTACGTTGATTCCCTAGCAATGTGGTAGAAAGTATTCAGCCTGAATTTGTTTGGTACATAATATAAACCCAAGTAACAAATTCAATTTTAAGGTACGGTTGAAGAAGTTTTCAAGACTCATTTGATAAAACCACGCATAAAACTAGATATTCTACGTAACATCGATAAAACAGCCATGAAACAATCATAATATCCAAAAGGCCCATACTACAGGAGGTTCTCAAGACTATTTCCCAAGGTTCGCTTAAAACTTAATAGTTTTAACGGTATATACTTGTAATGACATACAAGACATGCTTAAAACTATGATAAAACTACCACAAGTTTTGATAGATTTATGATTTTCCTCTTTAAGAACACTTCTAGTCCGTCACAAATGTGTTTCGAAGATTCCATTTTTCGATTCGTTCTGCTGATAATGGGGACTTTTTTTGTTTGTAGTTGATTGCAGCCTACTAAAGAAAAAAAAAATATCGCTTTACATATGATATGTCTTTTCCGAAGTGGATACATATGTAAATTAATTGTAAAATGAACCATAAATGAATCTGTTTTTTTGCCTGCAATTGATAAATTTTTCATGCGACATTCAGTTTATTGGTGTTTTATAACATAACAGTTCGATAATTTTAATGCGCCACTGAATTATTGCTAGAACATTGACTTATTTAAAAAAAAAATAGTTGAAAATACAACAATTAGGTGACAAGGCTGATAAATAGTTAGATTTTGAATAAATTGTGTCTACAATCCATTTTAAGTTTCAAAATGTATTTTGAAACAGCTTTTGTTTGTTCGTAGCCTTGGAAAAACAAGAGTTGCATACTTATGTAAATGACTACCGTTCCGAGGGAATCCAGAATAGCCACGCTTGCCATTTTTTCAATAGTTTTATCTAAAACTACTATAAAACGCAAATAAAACTTATGTTTCTTGCACAAGACTTTTGTTCTATTCTTGAAAAAGATGAGTTACGCTTGAATAAAACTTGTTTGAATTGCTCAAGGTAAACAAGTCTTTCGTAAGATAGCCATAAAATCAGTGTGAAGAAGGCACATCATAAACAAATAAAATATGAACGTTCAAATCAAAAGTGCCTATGCATAATTGTTGTTCTTAGTCATCATTACAGCTTATAATTTATTGTTTTTAATCACCAGCGTGAGTCGATAAGAAACAACAAAAAGCTCTAACTTGAATATGCTGGTTTTGGGAAGAATAACAGATAATAATATAGCGTCGATGGCTGAAACATCAGTTGAGCGAAAAATTATGTTTCTCTTGATCTATACGCTAAGCCTAACGTCGGAAGAAGTGCGTTCTGTAGCGGATCACTAAGCGATTGCAGCGCACTACTTCCGACTTTAGATTTAACGCATAGATCATGGGAAAAATCGATTTTTGCTCAAATGATATACCAATTTTTACTTGCAACGAGTTTAAAAATAAATTTCAGTTCAGCCTATTGGGAACTTAAATTCACGACTCGGGAGAATTTAAAATTTACATAACATTTTATTATCGTAGTTCTCGTTAAACCTTACGTCGAAAGTACTGCGCTGTATTTCGCACTACCTGGGACGTTTGGTTTAACTTGCACAGCTGGCATAAAATCAATTATAATTACCATGAGTTATGATTCTCGGTTTTCAACTGGCGACACATTGCACCATTTAATTTGATTCGTTACAAAAAATAGGACGCATAACGCATAGACCCTTCTGATAAGTTAGTCTCAGTAGGCTGCGAATCCAATGGAATCTAGCGATGATAAAAAAATGTTTGTCGTTGGTGGCTGAGATGAAAGAATATTCAATATATTGGATAGGTTTTTATTGAACTTCCACTTGAACGATCCACTATTTTATATTTTTTTCCACCTATGGGCGTCCATTGTCCAGTTTGTTTATTTTTCACATAATGTTCTTTCTCAAGAATATATGCTCTTATTCGAATGCAAATGGTTCTAAGAGCGTTTAATGGCAGCGTTTTCAAGATACATTCATCTGGTTTGATAGAAAAAATTTGTTTGATAGCAAAATATCCAAAACAAATTGAGTTGTTTACAGTGTATCATGCTCCAAATCATATGCGCATTTAATTTTATGGTGAATATTAGCACGATAAGAGTCGATATTTGACGCGTCTCGAAAATTATGCGAGTTTACAACAACAACAACAAAATTAAAACAAATATAGTCGATAAATTAATCATGAATGTCCTAAAAATTGATTGAATTCAATAAGGTTATCTAAAAGAATGCCGAAATTGGTCTCCAGTCTAAAGTTCATTTGCATTACATTTAAAATTTATTTCAATTATTTATTATGTTTCAATATTGGAAAAAATCATCGTTTTCCTAAAAGCCAATTTATCTTCGTAATGACTACTATAAAACCAGTTTTCCGTTTAATGCATTTACTGGAGGCGAAATCGTTTTAAAATGCATTTTAAATTGACCATAATAAGATAATTTGAATGACTCCTAAAACGGCATTTAAAAACCGCATTTTACGAGTCGAAACAAAACCTTTGATGAAATTAAAGGAATTTAAGAAAACAAGGTTTTAAGATCGTTGTAAACAAGCTGTGTAGGTTCTCATAAACCTGACTAAAATATGAAACCTATCGGCATTCTAGTGGTTTTCATAAAACATTAATAGAACTTAATGAAGCTTGATGGTTTTGACAATGTTACGTGGGTCGTGCTCTAGAATGACAACTAATTGGGTTAAAAAGTGACATCACACAAATCGTTTGAGATTTACATAGGAATTACTATGAAGAAAGTGTACTTTTCATTCATTGTCTAGTAACCATCCCAAATTCTTCTGCCGAAAAAAAAAACTATAACCACTCTTACTGGAAGCTCCGTCACCTAAACTTTGTCTAAGATGGCTTCGTTAAATGTTAGTTATTGCTTGATTCAGAGATAAATAGTCTTTCTTGGTATTTTTAATAGTCTGATCACTAGAATGATGTAAAATTTGAAAACCTCGCTCGAGCACTGCGAGCGAAAAGTTTCAAAATATGTCTTTATTAGCCACTTTAAACTTAAACGATAAGACAAAGTAATTTAAAACTATTGCGCGGCTGGGTAGCTCAGTGGTTACCCGTTCTGCTTACTGAGCAGATGGTCGGGAGTTCAATCCCAGGCCCGTCCCCTTCCT
Organism: Aedes japonicus; assembly: GCA_034211315.2. NCBI lineage: Eukaryota > Metazoa > Arthropoda > Insecta > Diptera > Culicidae > Aedes > Aedes japonicus. Next base: position 118,301 of record JASCZW010000384.1, on the reverse strand, counting down.
TGTCATTTGTCACTTGCCTCTTTCTATCACCACTAGATTTAAAATAAACAGCAGTCTACTGCGCTTTCATTGATCGCATCACTTACCACAGTGAATCCATGATCTATAAATAACCTGCCTCTCTAACACAAATATATCCTTCCCTTGGAAATTGTAGAGATGCAGTGGTGATCACGGTCTCTAATAACAACGATTGTCAAACTAATCATCCTACTTCCCCCCTCTCCAAAGACCGTGAGGACGTAGCCGGCGCCGGTACTGATCTATAAATAGAATTAGTAAACTTGTACATTGATGATGTAAAGCTACTCCTATGCTCCATCTATGTGGTTCTCTGTGCAATTACACTAGTTCTGATCAGAAAGGAGTAGCAACTACGATGTTGCACTGTCTTAAAAAAAAAAAACACACACACAAAGTAATTTAAAACTATTGCATCTTTCTATTAATGCTGCTTATAAATCTATTTCAAAAATGTTTTGCTGATCTAAATTTGTTAAACTACAACTTTGCCCAAAAAGAATGTACGAATACCGGTACACAAGTTGTTCACTTTTACTTTGTCTTATACAGGGTGGCAACAGTTGCTTGTCAGTAAAATAAATGTTCATAAAAACACAACGAATGGCACAAAATTGACAAACGCTGTACTTCATATCAACTTACATTTTAATATGAAGAAATTACATGTTGATCTTAATTCCTTTCTACTAAGGAATTTACGACTAGCCGAAGGCGTTTCTTAATCGCTTTGTAACTGCCACGCACCGTTTCTTGAGGCTTTTTTAGCCAAATATTGATTAAAAGATTCAAGAGTATGACTTTTTGTGCCTTCAAAGTTACTGAGCATTTATCCATCACTGTTGTGATGATATAAAATGGGGAAATTTTGGTGAAACAACTCCTGTGTTGTTTCGATTGATGAGAAGTGACAAAATACTGTTGAAAACAGTATTTTCCATCTGGAATCTATTTTGAAGTATAGATTGCCAAGTGACTCTTCAAAACATGTTCGATGTAGTAATTAGTGTGGATTTTTACTCCTGACGCAATAAAAAGTAGTGGAAGCTTGACTATCTTTTCTAAAATTCCGTATACTCTCGACATTATTCTGAAATTTTGGTATTTTATCGACACATTGTCAAACCACTGCACAGTCAACATTTTAACATCGGAAACGAGAATATCACAATCAGCGTATCGCTGCAGCAGCTCCTTACAAAGAATCAACCGAGTCTTCTTTTCTTTTTATGTTAATCCCTTAATTTGCTGTTTTTATACTTTTTGAGTTTCAAATCAGGGGTGATAATATTCTGGATCGACGTATGGGAAATATTGAGATCCTTAGCCTTTGCTTGCCCTGATAGTGTTCAATTCGGTGAATTCGCCCCCTTACGCGTTTCATCATCATTTTGATCCTAGCCGATGGATGACAAGCCTTTGGGTTGATTTTGTACGTTCCCATCCCGTTGTATCTTTTCATTGTACGGAATATAAATCTTTCGTTAACACCGATTTATTGAAGCCGTCTCAAGATCTCACAGTCTAAATTTATTCTAATATAAATCAACTACCAGCTCTCGTTTCGATGATTATAGCGTAATTAAAATAAATAAGCACAATCTACTAAAACAAACCACATCCATCAAAGTTCAGGTGATTACACGAACAATGTAAAGTATACACATATCTGTGAATAAAGCTGTACAGATAAGCTACCTTTGGAACCCTGTAATTAAGCTCAATACTCTAGTAACACACTTCTTGCAAAGCAGTGAAAAATACTTTAATGTGACTCAATTAGGTCACAATCAAGTTACTACAACTAATTATTATGATTTGATGTTGTTTGGGTAAACTGGCCTGCAGCCGACATTGGTATTTCTGCCACGTGGAATAGAGCACAAAAATCCGGGCTTCTAGGGTATGGATGTCTCGAAACCTTAGCCTAATATGCCTTATTCATTGTAACTAATAAAGTAATTGTGCTCCAAACGACATACAACTAGTTATACGCTAGTAATAGTTTTAAAACGCATATTGTTCTGATCTATAGAAAGTAAATAACTAACTTTAAGACCACTACTTTCGAGGGATGAAATGTGGGCAATTAACACCATATTAGGTCTATTCGTCTCAGTCACTTATTAAATGCAGTATTTCAATGGATTTTTTTCAACTTATTTCTTTGAACTTTGCATTCTTAGCTATGTTCTCTTCTTCTAACTCAAAATATTGCTCTGTAAAAAAACTTTACTATACTGAAGTGATTTTGAATTCTGATTTCTCGGCCACTTGATTGTCTAAACATGTAATTCCCATTTTTTAAAGTATGTTTGTGTTTAGATAAACCATTTCAAACATATTCAACCACTTATTCACACACTTCTATTGAACATTTTACCAATACTAACATAATACCATGTGATAATCATAATTGTCATAAGAAAAGAGCACAGAAAAAGTTACGTAACTTAAATTGGGTCTGCGGTTTTCTTGTGGAATCATTCTCCATTTTTCTATATGAACAGTTAATTTATAATGTGTGTCTATTTTCTGTATTACCACTGCAATCGGTCTGGTATCAATTCCAGTCGGCGGTGTTGGAATTTTCAGAGTTCTCTGATCACGTCTTCCTTCGGAAGTAAAGTAAAGCCGTTAGTCCTGGCCCAAGTGTTGATGAGTTGGGTTTAATATGTAGGGTCCAGGTCATCTCCCAGGTGTAACGAACCAGCCCTAGACTTAAAGTCATGTAAATACGACACAACAACATCAACAAATATGTTTTATTTATCTTAGAACCATTAGGTCATCTAAAAAAGGTAATCTGTTCAGCTGTTCAGGCCAGAAAGTTCAGGAAATTGAGAGTCTCAAGAAAGTCTCGAACTATAATATCGTCTCAAAGCTTTTGTCAATTTTCACTGAATTTATGACATATTCGGTACATAGGCGGAATAAAGGGGCAAGGCTGACATTACATCCCATAATCCTAAGTAGCACTGCATTATTTAGTCCTGAGCAGTTGCTTTAGCATGGTAGAAGTTTACCCTAGTAGCAGACTAGTTGCAAATCAGTCAATGAAACTAACTGATTATGACAGAGACGTGTTGATTCGGTATTATTCTGGAAATTGGTTGAAACCTTTTTAATTTGACGTAATTTCTGGAAAACAAGCTAAGACTAAGTCCCAAGTAGCATTGCCAAAACCGTCCAGCTTTATTAGGTTTTATTAAAGTATTATGAACGCCACTGGACAAGAATTTGGTTTTATTATGGATACCAGAGGTGCCAATAAGTTTTATATTTTAGTCAGGTTTATGAGAACCTACACATGTTTTTAACAACGATCTTGAAACCTTGTCTTTTAAAATTTCGTTTACTCATATCAAAGGTTTTATTTTGAACTTTATGAACTCGTTAAATGCTGTTTTGAAATGCCGTTTTAGGACTCATTCATAATATCTTATTATGGTCAGTTTTTAGTTGGTTTGCAGTTTGTTTTTGTTTTCAATCTTCAGTGTTCCCAAATCGAACCATTTTATTTTTTACCATTCTAGCACTAGACTAATTCAGCGCCAACATTTGATTAGGGCGAATCTGCTTTTGTCAACAAACACTTTGTCCGCTAATTTATCGAAAGTTGATTTCAATTCCTTCAAATTGAATTTATCAACGGATAGAGATAAAGCTCCCCTTCTTAAACGAGTTCCTAATTTGTATTTGTGACCTTGTGTTCAAGAGAAATTGACTTCCAAAGCCACTGTTTACAAAAGCAGATTCGCCCTAATCTAATGTTGGCGCTGAATTGTTCAAATTCTTTAGCTCAGGTTAAGTTTAAGAGCTGTAAATGTCCTGTAAATTTCATGTTAAACACTCAATTAATAGAGCGATAGATTTGACTGTTACTCCTTGTAAGTGTCAAAATCTGTGGTATATATTTCGTACACGTTACTATATAGTAGGCAGTGTTCGAATTATTCTGCAGGTTAAACTCGCTTTTCTTGCATGTGTTTCACCTTTGCGACGCTGTTTGTAGCGATAAGTTTCCAGGTTCAAGAATTAAAGTGATTTGATAATTTTTCTAAGTATATATTCTAAGTATATATAATAAGTATAGCTACAACCTACCCCGCAGTGGGATGTTAGGCAAAGATTGACGTCCATGGTTCGAGTACCATTGGATACATGCCCTTTCGCTCAATTTTCAAAAAACATCTGTTAATTTTCCTACCTGCCGCACTCTGACGGACCTTTCAACACTTTCTCTTCACATCTTTCATTCTAGCCAAAAACATTGTTGTTCACTCTTGGTGCCTCATGGTGATGAGCGAACATCTCCTTCTACATCAAGTATAGAATTTTGGAAATCGATGATTTTTTTCTATTTCTGACCAGATTGAATACCTCTTTAGTATTATATTTAACGTAGTAGACCACTGTGATGCCGAATAATTAGTATAATTAACGTAAACAACAGCTCGTCACATTTCATAAATGGTCTTTAATTTCACTGATACCATTGTAGTGTGTACTAATGCAGTTCTTGTTGAAAATGTATTAAATTGAGTGCCGGCAACGTGATATCACCGTATCACGCCTAGTATGAGAAGGAAAATATTTAGTCATCTCTCGACCTCTCACTGATTCTCTCTAGCTCTCACTGTAAAAGCATGCTGCTATGTTTTTGGCGTTTCTTGGATCCCCTCCGTCATTTGTAGTAGGATAGGGAAATTTTACCAATGAACACACAGCATTGAGCATTATGTTGTTGAATGAAGCTTTAGTCTGAAAAGAGGCTCAACGTCTAATTTAGTCTAATATATATTATTTCCATTCGTTATTTGTTTCTTTCCAATTATGTTGAACCTAAATTTCTTAAATTTGTTATCTCATTAACGATCAGGAATAACTTTCTTTACCAAACATCAGACACATCATGGGCTGATGATAACATCGTTTTTATCATTGTGCTTTTTCAACCTTAGGGTGGTCATTCGTGACTTTTTAACAAGTGGTATGGATGTTCTACATAATTCCTGAATATAATGATAAGTAATTGCAAATATTGCAATTCCTCACTGTCATATCAATATTTATTATTTTGGACGTCTCCAATAAAACGAAACCCTTTGCTGTATACTAGATATGTAGTAATCATGACAGATCATGGCATGCATTCACGAGAGTAGTCATTGAATCGCAGTAGTCAGTGAATTTAAATAATAATAACAACACGGAGCAACAATAGAGTAAAACATTTCTTAAATTACTTTTGAATAAGTTTCTCTTTTTAAGTATTACCAAAATCGATTCAATCAGACTTACATTGCTTCCACAATTGAAAGTTATTGAATTTCAACATTAAGTTCTTAGGTAATTTTATAATACGCGATAGGTAGCTGTAAATAAAGTTAGACTTCTTATGCTATCAGCATCAATTGAACCGGTATAACCATTCAAATAAAAATCACTGAACATTTTAAATAAATTCAGATATAAGGCCACCACCAACGCAGCAGGAGGTAGAGAGAATCATATGTAAATTGTGTTCTGTTTTCTCCCTCTCAACTCTTTTCGAGATGTTGTTCTTTTTGTTGCTACCGTCGGATTGTCGTCGTCAAAGCATTTCAGGGCGAGCTTTCGCTATGAGTTAGACTCCAGTTTGCAATGGAACATAACTATGAGTTTTCCTTGCTAGTAGCTATGAGGCGAGAATGAGCAAAAATTCTTCGGTAGGAACTTTGCGGGGACGTTGGATGCGTATACTTTGTCCAATTCTCTATCTTCTTGCTATTCTGTTATTGCATTGCGTATCCTTTCTTTGAACGGCGGTGTCTAAGAAGTGCCACGCGGGGAGTGTATTAAGAGGCGACAAGAAATTTTTGACTGACTGAGTAGAAACCTACAACAAGAAGAGCAAGTCGAAAGTAAAAAGCTCCTAGAGCAAATTAAAAACATTCTTGAGAGACAGTGGGAGTGAAGCGGAAAGTGTACACAGAAGACCTTGCAAAAAAGAGTTTCCACGAATGAAAGCAGAGAAATTTCTGCATTGAACTCAGCTTTAAAAACATTAAAGAGTTGTTGCAGTTTCACTCGTATTGTGTAGATCCGAAGAACAGTAGTGTACCGCTGTGGTGTGCGAGAACAAGCGTGTAAGTGTGAGTGTATCTGTGAACAGGACGACGGAGAAGATTGGTCTCAGGAAGTGAAAACATACGTAGAAGAGCAAAACTGACGCTGTACCGAAACGGAGAGATGCCTTCGCTGCAACAGGTGAGTTGTCTAATTTAACGACGATGACTGTTTTCGTTTCATCTCAACGAGTTCGTTCAAACATCAAATTCCTTTCATCATTTGTTTTTCGGTACTCGTTTTGCAGGGCTCGTTCAGTAGGATAACATTTCCACCAATTTCCTGTAAAAAATGCCACTGTGTCACAATAGCTCAATCACAAAAAATATCCACAATAGTTTTCATGTTTTAAGAGATAACTTTTTTGACTCAGTGAGGGGATACAGAGCAGAAAATGAAAACATGTTGAAAATTTCGATTGTAAATAAATTTTTTTCTGCTATTGATGGATCCCAGAATAATTTGCCTGCCTTCTCTTACGTATATTTACATTGATTGAAGATTGAAGACACTTCTTTATTTGTACACTTGGCCTACTAATTTTGTTTGGTGAACCCACTCTATTATATAAAAGTACTTTACTTTACTTAATTACTAAACTACTTAATGAATATATGACATTCAGTAGAGGAAGCATCTTCTATGTTCAATATCAAAGGGTGTATCCTTCATCCTTCATCATGCATACATCTATAACTTAACTAAAATAGTGTTCCACAGCTAGAGTTTAAACACCTAAACGCCTAAACACCTGAAGTACCTTTCCAAACATATAATTTAATTGACAACGTTGAAATCAGGCAGCTGAATAATCGTCACATAAAATAATTGAAAATTGAATCCTAGAGGGTTTGAGCTGTTTAGGGGAATACCTGTAACTAGAAATTAAAAGAAAAATTAGTATCTTCCATTTAATTCCAACTACCTTTGCTTATTTTCGACAGATACGCGTATTTCGTCTACAATGTGCAGACTTCTTCAGTGTCTCGTACTATACTTGATTGCAACTATATAGCGGTAGTAGAATTGCAGAAATTTATACTTTACATAGAACCCAAGTAACACAACTTGTTATGTTATGATCAAAAATTCATTTTTAAGACATGATCTCATGTATTTTTCTAGTACACATAACAGTTTTCTGGTATCTTATATGACCAAGACAGCGCAATAAATCGATCTATTTCAAACATCTTTAAGGTCACAGAAGAAGTTTTTCGATATAGATTTAGGACTAATGATACGTTTTCAAGATGTTTTGAATAACATGCTTTCAGCGTAATGATGTCTTATCTTGGTAGTTTCTAGCATTATAATAATAAATAGGTAATAATCAAGTAATTTAAAAGCCAAAACAAATGCAGAAATACCATGAAATGTTAGTTTGAGAAATGTCAAACGAACAGAAGTTAACAAAGATTGTTATGTTTGTTTATGAGGAGAATAAGCACATCTCAAAGTAAAAAAATGACAATCGTTTTTGGCCATATCAATTATTTACTAAATATCAGAAATCTAAATATTGTTAATGCTCACAGCGCTTAACAAAACATCATATGCGAAGCAGCTTTTATGGTGCAACTATTGGTTTTACTATTGCATAATTTATGCGCTGTTCTTGAGATTAAAAAAAAACAATAGAAAATTCTCTAATATTTTGCAAGTTTGCAGCATCTCTGTTGGAATCATCAAAAATCGTCATGGTGGATTGGACACATAGTCTACACTGTCGATTAAAATCATTTTTAAAACATAAAAAAATGTCTAGATTATCGGGCAATCTTCTCTGTTACTCAAAATGTATCATCTCAATCGTCGACAAAAAAAACGCAGCTTTCGAATTTTTTAGAGATAATTGTAATCAATGTTTCAACCGACGCTGTGGCGTGACGTTGAAATGGAGTCCAAAATACATCTTGAGAGCAATCTTATAACATACTCATGATGGTTCATTGCAAATTATTTGAGTTAGTTATTATAACATATTAGAGCATCTTCTGAGTGAAATGTCATTTGGCTCCAGAAATTTTAGAGAAAATGAAGTTTCTTGTAATCCGTCAAAATGAATCCACTGCTGATGGGGATTCTTATTGCATGCTATAGTTCCGAAATATATGTTTGTTTTTTTTCTTGTAGTTAGACCAATTCTGTTACCGTTAATTAAGAAGATATCTTGCAAATCGGCTAGGTCTGCTTCTTATTCGATATGAAAAATTTATAAAAAGTAATGGGAATTCATAAACATGTTCATCATATTTATAACACTGTAACTTTATAACTTCCAATTTTATTATTTAATGGTTCTTAAGCAAATATAAAAAACCAAAATTGCAATAAAATAGTTAACAATTCCTTAAAAAAATCTAAATCACAATAATTATGGAAAAAGCCATAATACAAAAATATTTATGGGAAAAGCCAAGGAAAAAAATAGGAAAAGAAAATCATCATAAAGTTTAGTTGAAAAATCAAAACCTGGAGTTTTCATAAAATGATACCAATAATTTATTCAAAGCAATGAAAAAAATCAACTAGCAGTTAAAAAAATGGAAAAGAAGACGTTGCTTCTATCAGAAATTAGAAACTATGATTCAACAACCACTCTGTATCTTAAAACTCCGCATTTCCAACACGATTGCACACGAATGTGTAAAATGTTGTAAAAAAACAAGCAAACAAACAACAAACATTGCTTCTATCACCTTATGAAACTTTTTTCGTATATCCCGTAAATAAGGAGACACACGCTTTGTGGCAAAATTTCATGACAGTTGCTATTCCCTGGTCTTTCAGAGCAATTCAAGTATTCACAGCCGGTGGCGTCAACAACCTCGACCGTTGACCTGGAGTTATGGAATTTTTTGGGTTGAGATTCATGATTTATTGTAATAATTCAAAACTGTGATGGTATTATATGTTGTATTCTACCACGACAGCACTTGCACTAGGTGGTGAGTGTCTGTTCGGAATCGGAAACACCACCTTCAACCTGCTTGACCAGCCGCAGACGTTTTTTGAAACCGTCACAGGCGGCACGCACGACTTCCATCGGCATTTCGTCCCAAACTCGTTGGATTACGGTTTTGAATTGCTTCATATTAGATGCCCTGTGGTCATTTACCTTCGCCAGCATGTATGACCATACGAAATAATCCAAGGGTTTCAGATCTGGTGAACTGGAAGGCCATTCATTTTTGTCCAAAAAGTCGGTCAAATTTTCTCGGCACCAGCCCTGAACGAGATTTGCAGTATGCGATGGTGATCCGTCCTGTTGAAACACATAGTGATCATCTCCAAACACCTCTTGTACATATGGCTTGACAACTTTCTCCAAAACTTCCGTTTTATAATATACGGCATTCACTTTAACGTCTTTTTCGATCAAAACCAGTGGTAATTTGCCTCGCTTGCCAATTCCTCCCCAAACCGTCACTGACACAGCACTTCGGAACAGTGGAATATTCCTATCACTCTCTGGAACAGTTCTCGAAGAGAGAGCCCACAATCTGTCGTTCTGGACATCGTGGGATTGTTACAAAACGAATAACTTTTGGTCGGAAAATATAAATTCTTCCCCACCGTGCCGCGACAAAAGCAGACTTGCTCTTTCGAGTCGTATCTTCACGGAAGGTTCCGAAACTCCGTAAACCTTACGTTTCTTGAAAACTTGGAATCCGAGATCATTTTGCAATATGTTGTGCATTGACGATCTCGAAACATTCAGATCTGCGGCCATTTTACGTACATAGCGCTGTGATTTTCGTCTAATCCATTCCCTGACCACTTTAACAACTCGTGCAGTCCACACCGTACGAGTACGACCGGATCTCTTCCGGTCATCCAACGAGCAGGTGTCACGGTACCTTCGGATGGTTCGGTACACAAAATTCCGCTTAACTCTGAGGTTTTTCAAATTTCTGAAAATGCGCCCGGGCGCTCACCTTTCCACACATTTTTTGTCACCACAAAACAAAACTCCTTCATCGCTGGTAAAAGATAAACACCGAATGAAAACAATCGGACATAACCTAACAGCGTTTGTATAAACATAGTGCAAAACTACACCAACACATACGTGAAGCATGTTGAGTAGTCGCACGACAGCAATGCAAGGAAAAAGTGTATGAGAATATATTGGACACGGTATATGTTTGTATTGGAGATGTGGCGGGATCTCACGATATTTGTTACATACAGTCGCTTTGTTTTTGATTCTCTATATTTCTTGTATAAGTGTTTCATATGTTAGTATATTCGTTTATTTATTTATTTATTGATTGATTTAATTATTTATAGATTTATTCATTTATTTATTTATTTATTCATTTATTTATTCATTTATTTATTTATATGTTTATTCATTACTTTCTATTTATTTTGGTCTGATATCTTGAAGAACCTGATGATCAGCACAGCCAGTCAAACACCAAAAGCAAATCGTGGCAAAAACGCTCAACATTTTTGGCGACATCTCTCAGATGAAACTACAAAGTGTGTTGCCTGCTCAATTCATCCTCAAAAAATTTCACCCTTTTATCAGCTTGGGTTAATCTGATTTTTGTTATAAGAAACAAAATATTGTATCGGCAATGTAAAGTTATAAAAATAAAATCTTGCTCAACTTTTCAAAATGTGCTTAGCTGAGGAAATGTCTATCTTTCATTAATAAGTATTTCTAACGTTTCTACCCTACTGAAGCTGAAATGCTCGTGTTTTTTTTTTTTTATATCATTATTGTAGCTCATGGCGCCACCATTGTTCGTGTTCATATTGATGTTTTGTTACTAATAGATCAGGAAAATTATGCCTCCTCTTTTTTTAAAAAAGAAAAGCAACTTGGGCACGCCTTCTTTTCCAAACTGCCATTCTTTCTGGGTATCTCATGATTATTGCTTATCACAGGTTTATTGTTTGCTCTAAACTTCCAAATGCAATTCTATAGCGAACACAATATGCACAGTAATACGCTAAAGATAAAAGGGCACAAAGAGCAGAAAATGTTGCAAGAATGATGGAAAATAATCCCTAAAAAATGACGTAAATGACGAGTCGACTACGGCCGGAATAAGACGCACAGGCAAGCAGCAAGATAAGGTGTGGCCCAGTTAGAATTGGAACGTAGACTATTGCGCATATTTCGAATATAAATTAACAAAATAGTATTCTGTTTTAACTAAATGTTAAACTTTATGTGTACTTTAGAGGGAAAATACAAAAACAAATTAATCATCTCGATTTCGAAGAAATTTGCGGACTTTTCCCGGAATACGTTTCATTAACCGGCGCTCATTATTCTCATCCATGTTTTGACAATCTTATTCCACTTGGTTCTCAATTTATTGATGCTTTTGAAGACACTACCATTCACCTTCAGCTTCCTCTTCACAATAGCCCAAAGTCTCTCTTTATCGATCTGAGCTGGGAACAGTTTGGTGGGTTGAGTTCTTTCGGTATAAACTGAATCCCGATGGTTTCATACCACTGTAGCACTGTTTTACTGTAATAACAGCTTGCAAGATCTGGCCAAAACATGACAGGTTCATTGTGGGATCTGATGAATGGCAATATTCGCTTTTGGAGACGTTCCGTTCTGAACAGCTTTGAATTAAATGTCTTACCAGCGATGAAAACCTTGGTATTCCTACCGCAGCTACAGATGCCATGCCAAATCATTTATTACGTGCAAATTTATCTGCAAACACAAACTTGAATTTGGCAGGAACATCTTCCCGATCCGTAGCCAAGAAAATGTATTGTCCCGGTAGCTGTTTGAAATCGGCCTTTAAATAGGTTTCATTATCCATAAGGAGACAGCTATTGAATTTTATCAACGTCTCCTTCCTGGAGACGAATCCGTTGCACGGTACTGCGAGTGGTGCGAAACTTATTGGCCAAATCGCGGTGTGAGATGTTTTGGTTTGCCTTAATGTTCTTGATGACTTTGCTCCGCAGTTGACGGTTGACAGTACCCGCCCGACGCTTGCTTTGAGGCTTGCAATCCATCGACAAAGTTTCTCTATACTTTTTCAAAACACGCCACACGGTATTTCGGGGAAAACCCAAAACTTTAGCAAGTTTTGGCCCAGACTACGAAGGGTTTTCCAAATTATTGCGCACAATTATTTGTCTTCTTTCTTCTTGCATTTTGTATAGCTCTGAAACACTTTCGAACAGCAACGCGAAAAAAAAATCTGATGTTGTTATTGTTATAGGGAACACATAAGATGTCCCTCCCCTCGGATATGTGATCTGGACGCGATGGAAGGGCCTACGCCATCAGCATTGAGATGGTAACCAAAGACATATCCTGACGTGGTAGTATCACATCTTGAATATTTTGATTTAATGCCGCGTCACATATCTGGCATTGATGCACTGATTTTACAGATGTGATCCAACGGACATCCTGTCTGGGAGCCTTGAATGCTGGTGCAGTCTGGTGGGGCTCTTTCCTCAGTAATAATGATGTGGGATTTCTTCTTGACTGTAACACCTTTCTTAGCGTTCCCTGACATGATGAGCCGAAGCCACGCTTAATTATAAATCTAGCTAGACAGGTATATATTGGTACACAATGAGTTCAAAACTAATGACATTTGTAGAAAACCGACTGTTGGATTCACTGAGTAGAAGTTTTAAAACTACGAACGTGGCACCATTCTTATTTTGTTATTTCTCATTTCAAAGAGTTATAATAAAAATACCACACACTATAACAATGGTATACAAACAATCTTATAACAGCTTCTTTCTCGATAATTTTTCAATAATAGATAGGGACTAGGCGTGATGAAGCTTTACCTTGCCACCGAAAAGTGAATCTAATAGCTGACCAAGATTGTTAGGCTGCACTTGCTGTCAGACTTTGAAGCGATTAAACGACTTAGAGATTAGTATTAGACAAATAAAAAAAAGGCAATGAACACACAAGTAAACGTAAACGATTCTACAACAGAACTATAAAATTTAACTGAATTACGCAGAAGACAAGAACGGACTAAGGCGGACAAAGTGATAGGGCATCTAAAAGAAGTAAGATGAGGTATACATCGACGAATTTCAGAGCACATAAGAACTAGACATCTATTAACCTATTAACGACTGAAGAAGTTACGAAATGCCCTCTGACATTTCTAGCAAAAAAGACGCAACGTCCTCCCATTTTTTTAAAAGAAAACTTCTCTCTCATAAGTCCCATCAGTAAACCATTAAAATTATACTGTTGGGACTACTGAGACATCAGACATGACTAAAACTGGTAGAATACAAATATCTCGACAATTTTGATTGGAGAAAACTGCTCAAACAGACTTTCACAGCACATAAATGACATTCTAAACTACAGAAAACTGAAAAAAACACTGACAAACTAAATAACAAAAAGACGAAACGACACCATACAAAACAGTGGACATGAACTGAGAGAAAGGGGAAGCAAACTTGAAAATGTAACACATTTTGAGGCAGTGTCAACAGCGTCTCTATGGACGACATGATCCTTGCACGGCTGGTGAAATGCTTCAAAAGGAGTTAAGCTATATCACTCTAACGCACAAGTAACAGGAACAGCTTAAGAAAAGCTTCTTATTTTTGGTTCGAGAAAACTTCTTCGGAAAGCTTTCATAGCACATAAATGCCACACTTCACGATCTAAACAAGAAAAGACTCCGTATTAAACTTGTAAACGTAACACTGACTAACGAAATAACAAAAAGACAATTGACGAAAAAGACGAACTTACTCAAATGTTTCAAACGTGGCTCCTTCCGAATCATTTGCAACAGCGTCTTCTTGGACGACATGCTCCGTGTACGGCTGGCAAAATGATTCGAAAAGATTTACGCAACGATATCATCAAAGGCCTGGCGTAGAGGTTTCTACTCTATTCAGAGTCCAGCCAGTAAACCTTAAAAAAAAAAAAAAAGGGAACACATAAGATGTCATAGTTTTCAAATCCGACCTCTAAGGTCGCTGTAAGAACAAAAATGTTTGTTCCAATACTAAATGGGCCACACCTTAGATGGTTAGACTAAGTGGAGTAAAATCATGGAAATATGAGACACTCGGGGAACTGGAGACAAGCAGCCCTCAACCGAAATTATATCGCATTGTGTCGAAGAAGTGGTTCTTATCGGGCGTTGGATCGGCATAAACAAGCCTAATATTTTAATATTCATTGCGATATAGATATTTACGCCTTTAAACTATAGTCACTAGATTCATAGTCTGGCGGATACAACAACGGGAGCCAATTTGAATTGTCAGTTGGCGGAGCCAATCGTGCATATCTCGAGTAATTCATGTTAAGCGCCTAAAAGCCATTTGTAAACAACGTTGATTTCTCACAAATTACGAGAATCCCAGTATATCCTGCTACTCCATATGGTAGAGCTAACATTCTGCTACCAAATGCTGATTTCATTTCACGAGAGTGATTCAAGATTCAAGAGAAATCGATATTTAAAGTCATTGTTTCTAAATGGCTTTTAGGCCCTTAACATTAATTACTCGAGATATGCTCGATTGGCTCCGCCAACTGACAGTTCAAATTGGCTCCCGTCGTTGTATCCGCCAGACTATGAATCTAGTGACTATACTTTAAACTTGTATTTCATTCTATACAAAGCCGGTAGTTGCAAGAAATCTTGGTAAGAAAGGCCGACTTTTGCATGCAATATTTTAATAATCTTTGAATGCCTTCGAATATTTTAAAATGTGAACAATATACGTGCATAATATTGTACAGAAATTTACTCCAATTTTTCATGTTTAGATAAACGATATAGACACCATCCACCTCTACAGGTTTCATCCACCTCTACAATTGATATTACTTACACATTTTGTGATTCAGTGGTTGCTGTTTGTATGACTTCCGTGGTGTTTATTTTGACTTTCGTTGTGTCTGTGTTTGAAAACATCACCAGCAACCTCGAATTCAAAGATCGTGGCGTTAAGTTAAGTGTCATCAACATAATCGATCAATATGTACCCAGGACGTCTCCATGTCACCCGCCGTTGAACAGTCCTAACTCCTGTTACAATTTTGTATGTTACGGACGGCGGTCATCCAGGTGAAAGTGTTAGCCTAATAAATACCAGTAAAAATGACTCCTCAAACAGCTTTATCGCGTCCAGGATTACCAACTGTACTCATGATCTAAGGACAGAATCTGGATTGATGTCTTCTTCTTCTTTCCTGGCGTTTCAAGCTTGTTGCTTGCGTTATATATTGAGAGCTTTCGATGCCAGGTACCATTTTTGCATTAGTATGATTGTGTGGCAACAAGTACAATCATACCCTATGCCCAGGGAGTCGAGAAATTTTCCTTAACGAAAAATTCCTAGACCAAACCGGGAATCGAACCCAGCCAGCTCCAGCATTGTGTTGCTGTGTAGCCGCAGCTTTACTGATTGTGCTAAGGAAGGGCCCGATTAAACATACCATCAATTAAATCATGATCGAACAACAGGAACGATAAGGATTCGTGCAGATGAGTATTGCTACATTTTTTTGTTTTAGATTGTCATCAGGGTGACTGGATTCTTCATCGTCCTAAAATTCTTGTTCAATAAATATAGGAAGAAAGTCTCCAAATTGATCTCCTATCTCTGCACAGTAATTGATTACATAAATCAAAAGATCTATTTTATATAACCGATCATAACACATTGGAACGGGGTCTATTCTATGATGATTTACTTTATATATTGGCGTAAATATATATAAATTGGGTGTTTCGAGTTTTTATTCAATAAGTCTTCTTCAGCATTCTATGGTGATACCTAAAAAATATATTTAAACGTTTAAAGTAAAATAGAATATTTTTCCAACGTTCATTTGAAGGATTACACTATTACTGCTGTTCAACAATACATTCAAGTAAAAAAAAAGGGTCTCAATCTTATTCGAAAGGTGAACCTTTAATAAGAATCCTGAAAAATTAAACTTTCTGATTATCAGTGCTAATATTTTAAGAATAAAGCTAGAGCTAAAAATATCAACATAAAAATTAAGTACACCAGTCTATCCTTTCTGAGGATTGGAGCGAAAGTGAATTGGTTGGTTATTATAATGGAAGTATTTAGGGGAGATGTACCTATATTAATCTCATCACTTTGCAATTCATCCTACATGAAATAAAACAATATACACGTGACAGGATTAGTTAGTAATGTTTGTTGTAGTTATTTAACGTAAGCAAACATTATTAGAAAACGAAACCGATCCTTCAACTTCCCAATTGTTTGATTCATCGTAGGATGAATATAGGAACAATGAGATTAATATGGGGGCAGTTTCCCTATTATTATGAAAACAAAACATTTTATTGACTCCATATCATCATGATTCAACATAGAATGCAAATAAGAGAACACGGGGATTAATATAAAAACAGTTACCGTAGTTCATTGTAAGTTGTGAAAAAAGTGTATTTTTTGTAATATGACTAGTTATGCGCCACAGCTTCTCAAGCTATATTTTTTTCTTTATTGTACTTGACCTTTGTTATTGGCATTCACAATATAATATATTAATATATTACTGAAATACTTAGTTGGGAACAGGCAATAAACTTATTGTGGTAAGAAATAAACCTTTAATGCCTTGAGAAAATAAATACGATTACGATCCCACCACTCTTTTCACCAGAATTCAGTTTTTTAAACTTCTAGTCTGAATAAGAGGATAGAAATGTATCCACCCAAGACTTATTCGGTTAAATGAGATACTTTCCGAATACCTAAGATTGCACCATGTATGATTTCTAATTATCATTGCTCGCTCTAATGCTCGAGCATTTGACACAGAAGATGACTTGCTAACGCAACAGGATGTTTGACAGCCGGAAAAGCTTCCCATATCTTCCTACACAGCACATGTATGTCCTCCAGTGAAACAGTAACTAACTTTCAGCCACCATGCCATCTGTGTGAAAGCTACTGTGCACATCGGAGCGTTGCAGGAGGATACGGAATAGAAGAATATCCATCCCCGAGCCCGACTGGCACCCATTTATTCACTTGTGCTGGGAATGTCATGTCTAGTTTGCCCACTAAACTATTCAGAGGCTGCACACAGTACATTCAATAGCTTCGTTCCATTCTATCCATTCATCATAGGTGGTACTACAACCAAACTGTCAGTTAACTAAATCAGGTAAAAACGCATAACAAAATGCTTCCCTTCTATTGAATTCCTAGTGATGGTTCTTCTGTAAATAGCTAGCTCATATGGTGGAACTGTTCCCAATGTATACATTCACACATCTCATCTGTTAGGCATTTTAACGATAATAACTTTATGCGCTTTTGAGTTCTCGACTATTCAGCTGCAGCTCACATGTTTTCACACAGGGAATCAAAACGGAAAGTGTCGGTTCTCATGAAGAGCAACTGATGATTTCTGTCAAACCGGTGAGTGTGTGGGTGAGTGTGAAAAAGCTTCTGGCTTGCATTGTCGGGTTTGAATTCCATCCGGTAGGGTATAGGTATAGGTTCTACAACGTTCCTTATACCCCGTTCACACTAGAACCTATATTATGTGATATAGAGTATCTTGATATCAAATGCCATACACGTTATTTCCAGTAAAAACTAGATGTATAGATGCTGATTACAAGATAGTCTAAATCACGTAATATAAGTTGAAGTGTGAACGGGACGTTAAGGTTTGAATCGACAAGTGATTATTTCAAGTATGATTTGACTAGCTTTTCAATGAAGTATCATACATTTAATGCGTTTAGTCAAATCGGTCCAGGCACGGTTTTACAGGTGTTACTCGGTGGGTTTGATTTCCTGTCCGGTTGAGAAAATATATTGGGTTGGAAATTTAATTGCCTTCTCCGGGCATACAGTATCATTGTACTGGCCAAAAAATGTACTAATTCATACATTTGACATTGAAAGCTCTATAGAAGTGAATTTAGGATAGTAAGTCGAGAGCCGGTAAAGCGCTCGCCACAGATGCGTGAAAATCCTAAAAAGAAGTTATGGAACAACAATGTTAACGTTAATTGAAGTCCCCATTATTGAAATAAACCTTGTTCGGATTTTTCATGACAAAATACCAACATCTTGAAATTCTAAAACTATTTGAGAACGAAAATCTGATACGTCTAACATCTTGAACTATAATTAATTTAAGATGTTAGACATATCAGATTTTCAATCTCAATTAATTTTAGAATTATAAGATTCTTTTTTACCAAGAGGGCGTTCGAGATTATTTTTACCACTGTAAATGCACAGTTTGAACGAAAAATGTAATTTTTTGCGTTACCTACTGCACAAATAAGGGCAGTTTACATTCTGCATGTTCGCCCTAATCGTAAATTGCTCCGGATATATCTTTAGAGGTTGAAATGCATATGATAAAATTTGGTTCACTCTATTGTTCACTAAAAAATATAGTTTATGTAAAGATTTGCTGTCTTTTGAAAACTTTGACAAGCCAATTTTCAAATTTTAAACCTACCTGCTCCCAGAATTTTCGAACACAACATTTCAACATGTTTATGTTGCCAAATTGTTTGTCATTTTCATAAACACGATAAGTAAGAATGGACCAAGGGTTTTCTATAGAATTGAGATCCGGAGAACAAGCTGGCCATTTGAGAACCTCCTTGTTTTTGTCAGGAAACCAGGATTTAGTCAACTTTAAATTGTGAATAACAGCATTTTACCAAAAACAAAGTCTGTACCCATCAAGGACTCTCCGTAACTACTGATCTCTAGTAATGTAACTACTCGATGTAACTACTGATCTCTAGTATTTCAATGTAATCCTCCGACTTCATCCTCGTAAAGATCCACGCCAATGGGAGCTTTTCACGAAATGAAAATTCTCCCCAAACCATCACCCTACCGCCACCGAAATTCTGGCTCATTTTAATCTTTATTACCAGCCATCCGGACAGCCAAATTTGAACTTCGTGTCATTCGAAAATAGTAGATTTTTCCGTTCGTACGTCCGGACATTCAATTTTCCAAGTTTGGACGATTCATTTCAGCCTTGTTTGATTTGCCACTTTTAAACATTTTTGTTGTTTGACAGAATTTGCTGGACACGCCTTGTTTTCACTAGTATTTGCGGCTCTGAACGATTTGTAATGCTGATCTTTTTTGGTTCACTGCTTCTGTATATTTTTTTTTTTGCTTATCTTTCGCCTGTACTCTTGCTTTTCTTCCTACGTTTGGGATGCTAGAACCGATATTTTTCAAGAATCTTCCGACAACGGTATGTTATCGAAGAATTGTCCGACCGATCTCTCTGGAAGCCATCGCTGCTGTGTTCCAAAAACAGAGTGGTGCTGTTTTTATTTCGCTCTTTTTGACGAATATTCCGACTTTAATCTAAATGTTGCTCAATAGTATCAACATGACACTTTACTCTTTCTACTAATACGCTCAAAGCTTCAATCATTCTACTAATACGCTCAAAAAAGTTTTTAAATAGTGTTTTTAAAAAAGTGAAAGTATCAACATAATGAGCCAAAACGATGCAAAAAAGATTGTACTATCATCATCATTCGTTACAAAATTCATAATAATTGGTGTGGAAATTTGTACTTTCAAGTACTCCATGTATAGATCTTATAGATGACACAAAGTAATAAAATACGATACAATTGGGTTTATGAGAATGCAGGGCGGTTTATTTTTACGTGTAAGTATCTAAGATCTTCCAAATACGTATATCATCGTTTTAAAGTTCAATCAACACAACAAATAGTTTTTGAAACCAAGAATCTTGAAATACACGATATTTGTGTTAGATTAGCTACACACAAGATGGAAGGGTAACATTCAATGCGAGGAGAGATCCTTGATTTGTTCAATTGTATTTTATTAGAAATAGTCAAATCATTTTTCAATCAACAGAGGTTATTATACTTCTTTGCTGTTTACTTCGTCAATGGACAGTCAAGTTTTAATTTATCATGAGTAATCAAGCCAAGATATTTTATTTCACGGGCGCTATCAATTGTCTCATCATCAATTTCAACAGAGTGGTCAACTACTCGATTCAGAGAAACTATCATGAGTTTAGTTTTACTTGGATATAGTTTTTGGCTTAGGAAGTACCAGAACATCTGTCTTAAGCTCAATGATTTGTTGTAACTCACAGGAACACACCCTTAAATATTCTGTCAAAATAATACAGCAAATCAAGACGAAAACAAAACTTCTTGTGCCGAAAAGCGTAATAATGAAGTGAACCAATTTCAAATCTGTAGTTTCATATTGATCGTTGGGAAATCTGCATTCAAATGTTAAACGTCCTCATAACGGGGTTTGGCTACAATGAATAACTCGGTTATCGTCAGTTAAGATATTAATACCACAAAATCGCAAGACTCAGCGAATGTCATTAATGTATAGACTGAACAAAATGGGCCCTAATACACATCCTTGCGGTACGCCAAGGCCAAGGCTGTTTTCCATAGGACTCGAAACAGGGTCAAAAGTAGTCCGTTGAATTCAGTCAGACAAATAGCTTTCGAACCATCTATATGAAAGTCCCTAAATTTCAAAGAGCTTTGGTTTTTGTAATAAGAAGGGCCGAGAAACCGTTTGTAAAGCGCGTTTCTGATCCAAAAAACAGCATCAATCATGTCTTGATGCTCTACGTTTTCTTTTGATTTCGCTAACACCAAATTCAACGCTGTTTCACAATAATGACCTTCCCGATATTCCGATCGCTCTGGCGCCATTTGAACTGGCCTTTTACAACATGTTCTAAAATTTTCTCCAAACTGTGCAGCATGCTAGTGGGATGAAACTCTTCGGCTTTAATCGTTCCAGCGACTTTTTGAACGATTCGAAAGATTCTTTCCAAACTTGAGACACGGGCCCAGTTTGCAGCGGTCCAGCAGGTTCTTTCCACGGGAAATATAGCCCGATTTCGGTCAACGCAAGTATTTATAAATATGTAGATCTTCTTTACAGAAATTGCTACTAAGGCTGTAGGCAACTAAAATGACCTTCTTTTATAATACGTTAACAATAAACAGTCACTGCATGCAGGTTGTACACTACCTTACGTACAGTATGTTCCATAAAAATGCGAAAATCCATACCTCAGTTTCAAATGAGTTTTTTTCCATAGAAAACGATAACAAAAATCATAATTCTATTTACGGAATCGTATATTAAGCATTTCATGATTACATTACTCAAAATGTCCACCATTTCTCTCGATCACCTTCTCCAAACGAGGACGGAATCGAGAGCATACCTTCTTAATGTATGCGTCATTCATCGAGTTCCATGCCTTGGTAATGGAAGCTTTCAGGGCGCCAACACAGCCATATTGAGTAATCCAAAGGATTCAAGTCCGGGCTGCTAGGAGGCCAAATGTCCTTCTGCCAAAATTCCATGTTTTCCATCAGCCACGCTTGAGTCCTTTTTGAGGTATGACACGGAGCTCCGTTCTGTTGGAAAATGACGTGTTGGTGTGCTCTAAAGTTGGCTTTCATCCACGGCAGAACATGGTCCTTCAAAAATGTTTATGTAAACCTCGGTATTAACTTTTAATCCAGCTTTGATAAATACTGGAGGCATTTTCAAGCCATTGGACGCAACTGCCCCGAAAACCATGACTCCAGCCGGATGTTTGGTTGTAAACTTGTATTTCACGTTTTCTGGAAAATTCTCAATCTTCTTCGGCGAAATAAACCTGGCTGTACGTGTGTTAGATATGGGATCGATGGTGAACGTTCCCTGGACGAACATTTCAAGTCATCTTTGAGCAACCGTTGCATGGTAGCTTTTGAAATATCGGATTTCGCCTCACTTTGTCTCTCACTGATCTGATGATCTTCGGTGTGCGAGCGGACCGTGGACGGCCACTTCCCGGCTTCCGTGGACGTGGTCCATCAAGGAGGGAACGTTGGATACGGTAAACGGTAGCTAGGTGTCATCCCACAATCGTTGCAATTTGTTTTACGGGCCTCCTTTGAGTATCTTTTTTTTTCTCAACTTTGTTACTCGTGAACCATTGTTTTGTTTACACCGTCTCAGAGTGTACAGTCAGATGATTACACACACGCCTTAATACTGTAAAAATAATGTCTAAAGCTACCAAAAAAATGAGTATTGAAAACTTTCGCATTTTTTTTATGGGACATACTGTACCATAATTGACGGGCTCTGTGGTTAGCATGATATGAGAGATGTTAAGAGTTACCCACAATTGATACGTTACGGATGCGTTTGCGTGAATTTGACAGTTTTCGCATAGTTTTTCCGGCAAATTTACCTCAACGCATCCGCAACGTATCAATTGTGGGTGACTCTTTAACATTGTTAAAAATAAATAAAATCAGAGTTGAGAGAGCATGGACATCACACTTCAACAATACACACGCCAACTTCTTTTGACTCAATTGTGTGTTGTTTTTGACACACTTTCGTCAACAGTGTGTCACTGCAATTGGAGTGAATCTGGTTGCGATTGACAAGTCGACAAATTGAAAACATCGACTTGAATTAGATAGATGGTTTCGATTTGTCAACTTGTCAATCCCAATAACATTTTTTTCAAATTGAAGTGACCCCACTCTTGACAAAAGACAGCCTAAAAAGCTCAAAATTGAATTTAATTTGAGGCCGCATACAGGCAGCTGGCTTCTTAATATTCTTGTGTGCCATTGGACCCCAATATTAATGTGGATCGTCCGAGGCGTTGATATGCGATTTTGATATTTTGATCTATGATCTATGTAACGGCTGGGATGTTATGATTAAAAGTCGTTGTAGTATATCTATTAACGGTAATGGTTGTAATGATTCAGCATATTATGGGTATTTTTTTACTAGTCTGGAGAGCTTTGAGCTCGTGCATTTGTTTGTTGTTTGCTTGAAAGGTATGAAATTTATAACTGTAACTGTTCACGATCAACCGGATTCCTGTAAAATAATCTAAGTGTGTAACAATTTTTCAATGTATTCAAGAATATGAATCTTTGAAAATGGATTTTATTAACTACAGAAGATATGAAGATAAAGTATTGATAGCTATCTACCTAGGGAAGCGGAACCTATGCTCACCATAGTATAATACATATATTCAATCACATTCTGCAGTCATCCAATTTCAATCGTAAAAAAATGCTTTATTTCTCCAATAAATGGACGCAGTAACCAAGAATATATAATCCTGGCAAATAAAATTAGGTCTTGAATATAATCAAAAGCTACAAAAACGTTTTGGAGACTTAAATTTCGTAAAAATAATGAGCAGTCAGATTTCTTACACAATTTCTTACCTTTGTACTACAAATTCGTCGTATTGATCTAACCGTACTAGGGAATATACTCGAGCCAGACTCCGAATTTTCTCTTTAATTGCACTATATCCTCACATATTTTCGTTGCGTAATTGCACAAACCATAAAAATCACACCTCACTTATTACACTAGCCACACGAATACGTGATAAAATACTAGAAAACTATGGGAAAAATATTCACAATAATTTAAATACGCTTGTACCTATTCTGAACCGTGTTTACAATCGACGTAATCACTTGATGTTGCCAAACTACTATTTTATTATGACTCTTATTCGAATGAAATGGGTTTGGCAGTACTTCAATATCACCTTTTTTGTGGGAGTGCTACAAATCGCCCAAAGTTGAACTATTTTATTTTATAAATAATAACATACTTCTAATTGTAGAGTTTTTCAATATTTACCGAGAAATGAAATTCCACATTTAATAATATTGTTTCTGTTGAATTTGTCGGCACGGCTCATATACTATATAGCATACACATCAACGCTAGTGTGCGTGTTCAATCATTCATAGAGCATTCTATGCCCAACGTTATGGTGAGTCTTGTTGTCAATATTCTTCTGGAAGAATAACAAACAAGCCCTTTCATTTTTCCTTGGTTATATGCATGCTAGCCAACAGACGTGAAGTGCTATCAAATGATCACTTCATTTTTGGGTGAAGTAGTGGAGAGTGTTAACTTGTTTATATTTTTTCTTGATTAAAATCAGTACGATTAACATATGTACACAGATGAGATTAATGTTTTTCGTGATATTATTAAAATAGATACATAGCAGTGGCAACTTTTCTGTATTAAATTGGAAGAAAATTAACAGAATCGAATGTTTTGTGTGTTGCTAAATGATTAACGGTAAGTGAACGAATAAATTGTGAATAACTTGTGTACTCAGTGTTCGGTATTCAGTGCATATTCACCGATTTCCACTGGAGGTCTGCTTATTGAGCTCAAGATAGGTTTCGCTACCCTATCCCGCATTTTTTTTTGCCAGCCAAGACATCTTCTCCGCACTTGTCTATCCTTCATGGAGTAGTTTGCTAAAAAGGTGCCTCGATTGATCTGTACTACTATTGAAATGGCCCTTTGATCAACTTCAACCTCTGTTCAGTTTTCAGACTGCCTATTCTAATCTAATAATACTTTTCTAAATATTATTATAAATATTTTTTCTTCATGTTATTCCATAGTACACCAAATAAACTTTCACTTTCAAAACTGCATGTTGATATGAAAGTATATACATTAATCGATTGTCATCTTCACGCATGGAATAAAAAAGACCATAATTAGAACGTTTGTGTATTTGTTGGCAAATTTAGGAATCCTTAAAAATTATGTCATTATTTTTAAGATATACCTGCAGCTAATCACTGTACAATCAGCATGGCAACATTTCAATCATGTTTAACGACCAATATATGAAATTTTCAATGATTGAACTATTAGGAATATTGACAAATAAAAATGTTCTGGCAGTACATATTAGCTACCTCGTTGAGTGAGGTTCTCTCATTAAGAAATAAGCTCCAGACAATTCGAGCATTCTATAACTGTGTGTAACAGTTAACGGTACACCACGAGCTACAGGTTGAAATAAACGAAAAAACACACCCATCTCCCTCATCCAACTAACCAGCTTATCCAGATATAGTCATAAACGGTGCTGTCCAAAACAAGAGAAAGGTTTATTTCCGGTAAGGTAAAGTTAAGGCTTTTCTCTTCAAAATCAAAATAAAATGTTTGGGAAAGTCGGCCGCGTGGCAAAATATTTACGACACCATACGGCTTTTCGTATTTATTTAATAAGTTCAGTTCGTATGTCATTCCAAGACAACAACAAAAACGGGCCTACTTTTGGCTGCTACTTTTGGTGGAGTTCGTCGTATTAATTTTCACGCTTCATGATTCGAGAGCAATAACTCCGAGTGGTCGAGCTAATTTGAAATGTTGATGATTTCTGTCTTCATGGTATCGTATGAAAGTGTGCTCTAGAGTCTCGATTATTGCCCGTCGCAACTATTCTCTTACGTAAAAATAACATTTTGCTCGTATGTACGATTTCGTATTGAGTTCATCTGCCACATGATAACGCCGAAATGTAATCTGATTGGCACAGGTACACACTCTACACACTATTACAATTTACAACATAATAGATTCAATATTTTTCTGGTAAATTCATAAATGAACCATATCGTTGAATGGGGAGCACTTAAATCATACTCTAGATCAATTCATTTTGCAAAAAATCCTGTAAGAAGCACTAAATGGAATCTCCCTGCACGTGCATGTTCCTGTTCATTCAAATAATTCGCCTGCCAAGTACAGCGGAGGGTCTTCTTTCTTCCTACCCTCGACTACCCGCTTTCGATGATAAACATTCATGGTCAGACTGTGTAACGTAAGAGTGGAAAAGTGGAAATTGCTGTTGTAGAAATCCTGGGAGGACGCAAATGATGAAAGCAGAGCAAAAAGAGCAAATACCACTTTCCTCCCAACATCCTTCTGCTCACTCGAGTTCCAAAGCGCACATACAAACGAACACTGCCATATAGGAGGAAGGTACAGACATATCACTAAACTCCCAACTCCCAACTCCCAATGCACACGAACTTTGCGACTGGAGAATATTGAAGAAAAGTGAAATGAGGAAAACAGAACCTATCCTGCTTTTGTTTCTTCCTCTCCACCCATTTGATAGCACCTCACGGTGCTCTCTCCTCTCGGTTTTTCAGGATTATCCTCTGTTCATGTGTTTGCCAACATTGCGTCGGCTATTCAACAGGTTGCATTGACCGGTTTCGTAAGCTGTATTTTAGAAAGCTTCCCCATTTTGGATATCAGCTATTTACTCGCATGACCCGGTAATGAAACGAGAATGTTCATTGATCGATTAATACCCTGACTATGGATTTCTTAATAACTATTTTACCAACTGAACATGCAGTGGAGTAAAATTCAAATTAAAATGTTTATGAACATGACAACCAAGGATGAGGCCGTTCTATACAAAATAAAAGATAGATAAATGAAGTCATGGAAGAAACAACCCACAAATTTACGCAAATTTCCCCGGAAGCGCCTTTTTGCGCTTCTCCCGCTTGGGCAGTGTGATTCGATTGGATTACAGACATTAAAGGCTTTTCTGCCACCGAATAGCGAATGGCAAACGCTCACCAAAAAAGCACCGAAAGCGTGCCCTGTTTATCATTTTATCGCCGGACGGAGGGGGAAATACAACTCCATTATCGGCTGCAGGGAAACTTTCCTTCCCACACATTTAAGTTAATCAATGACTTTGTTTGCAAAAAGGAAGCCTGTTTGCTAAATTTAGATTGTGTGGCAACACTAAGTGGTCTAAATTTATTTCCTTGGAGATGATGAACGATCGATATTACCTTAGAAGCCTTAGGCAATAAATATTATCTTAATCTGTTGATCTATTCCACGAAGTGGTGCTATCTTGCACCAATAAGCAAATAGAATGTAGTCCTAGGTCAAATGCATTCATAACGAGCACTGGACAGTATTAAAAAAAACAACAAAATCTGTAAAAACAACGACATTGATGACGACGTTGATGATGGCAGTGGACGACGCTGGGATGAATGCTGAAACAAAAAGGAAACCCACTACTTTTCAACGTAAGATAGTCCCATTTTCACTTTTGGTCATGTTTATAGAAATATGATAATCTTCCAATAACTTTATGTAGAAAATCTTTGAAGTAATAACCAAATGAGTTCCTTCATGACATAAGATGGTACGTAGCGATTTATGAACACGGTTATCTCGAGTTACCGATTAGTGCTATGGGACGGATATGCATTGAGCGACAGCACACCGCTCACAATAAGGGTGCCTACAACAACAGTGAAAACAACGAGCAGGCAATGCTATGTCAGTTGACGTAGAATGTCAAATGAACTTCCTCCTTTTGTCGTTTCCCTCTTGTCCTGACGATTCCTGATGGTAAACTCTATTCTTCTGCTCGTCCACGCCGATCTTTAAAGAAGCAGAAGAAAAAGCCATGATGTCAGGATTCTCTTATTGCTATTGTTCTCAATAAAGACGGTTTTGTATTTTTATGACTTGCTTGCGTTCAGCGACAGTTACAAAATGCAAAGCGGCTTGTGTTTGTTGAAAACTGACGAATAACCACGGTATTGTTAACTATTAAAGTTTGAAGTTAAACCAGTAGTTGTAGAATTTCCAACGAATCGAAGGTTTTTTTTACAACGATGACCTGATGGTTATTAGGGTAAAACAGCAAGTCGACATGATGTTTAAGAGGAACACTTGAAAGAATTAGTAAAAGCCTGGCGTTTTCGGCGCTAGGACGGTTTCAAAATTGATTTTTGAGCCGTTCCCTACATTATAGAAAGGTATTGTTGGCTGGAGCACATCGTATAGCTTCAATAACTATTTTCTGAATGAAGAAATAGGAAGATCCTTTTAAGAACCCCAGAAACCAAACTTAGGTTAGCCTTTAAGGGAACGTCCATTAATTACGTCACGCAAAAATTGACTTTTTTCAACCCCCCTCCACCCCTTGTCACGTTTTTTGTATGGACATCCAAATTTTTTTGTATGGATCGTCACGTTTTCTCAAACCCCCCCTCCCCCTTACTGCGTGACATAATTAATGGACCTTCCCTAAGCATATGGATATGAGTTTATCATTTCATTTTAGAATCATATGATCGGATCGGATCGGATCAAAATTTTGATACCTAGACAAAAACCACAATTGAAAGATTTTTTCAAATTCCAGGCTTTTGCTTTTGGATGAACTTTGAGAATCAGTTTCCGAAAATTGATCAAAGCACTTATCATAATGATTTGTCGTTGGATTGTTTTGACTAGCGATACATTCCAAATGTTATTAGAGGGTGTCCGTGTTATAATTGCACAAAAAAAAAAATTTGGCTGAATGGATCGACCTGAAATTTTTGGGACATGACATGAAACGTGTTCAGTGTGATCCATAATATTTTGAAGAACATTATAACCAAAATGTGTTTGTATTACGCTTTCTTCAATTCTGAGCCGTTTTTAATATCTTAAGAGGTTTATGTAGTTCTTGTTTGAGAATCACTGACCAAATGATATTTGTAATGTTGTGATGATATTTAGGTCATCAGTAGACAGAAGAAGTATTCCTCTACAAATTGCGAGTATTTGAAGATCTTATGGTCGTGTAAGTGCTATCGAGGTATGCCTGTACTTAAAGAAATTCGAAATGATTTTGCTACTCAGTGGATGTACGGGATTGTTGTGGACTTCATCTCGTTCCACTTTCGATTTCTTGAACAATGTTAAAACTTATTAATCTTGTTCATTATAATTTCGTTTAATCAAGAAATCAGTCTTTTAACGAGTCTATTTTAAGCTTTTCCCGTTATTTCTGTGGAGGTTGCTTTGAGGATAAAAATCACATACACAAATTTAAGTTCAAAAAATTAGAATGATAAAAAATAAATCAATAGTTCATAAACTCATCGCTTATTTAATGAATTATGTTATAAGTATGCAATCTTATCACCGATACATCGATATGAAATTCGATTGAAGCGTAACATTTTCAATACAAGAACATAACCAGCATTTTGTTCAGATAAATACATTATTTGAAAACAAAATTACCACACCAAATAGGTTGCCAAGAGTTTTAATCTGTATTCTGCAAACTTCCTTGAAATAACGTAATGTCTTTTAAGAGTTGTTTGAAGTACCGATTCATCTAGTGTGCCACTCTGTTTGGTTGATACAAGTATTTCAAGCCAAGCTTTCGAATTAAGCTTATCACTTGCTCTCAGCTTAGTGTTGTAAATGCACTACTATGGAATTATTAAATAGGAGCTTTTGATTCCAGCTACAATTTTTGCATTAATATTACTATGCGGTAAATACAATCATACCCTATGCCCAAGTGTCGTGAAATTATCCTGTATGAAAAATTCTATGATTCAAAAAGACTAAGAATTAACCTGAACCGGAATCAAACCTATCCTTCTCAAGCATGATGTTGCAGCTGCGCCTTTACCGACTTAGCAATGTGATGACCGGAAAACGTTTGAATGTGCGATTCCTATAAATTTCGGGTTTAGTGATTTTGAAGTCAGTGTCCATTCATTTTCTTTTCTTGATCGCATTACTGAACCATTCTACTTATACAGTAATTCCATAGAAAAAAGGAGATATACGAGCTCTCAGAATTTCGTTATATTTGGTACAACAGTATTTTATTCATCATTACAATGGATAAAGAATGTGCACACCAAAAAGTAGTCGTCGGAAATGCCCTAATGCAGTTTTCTCCGTGTACGCTTTGCTAATCCGATCACTACTACATGAATATTAATGTATGTGTGCTATGATGAAGACGTCGTTTGGCTACAGTAACCTTTATTCAGTAAAATGGCGTCGAATCAAGAACGCGTGCGCGAAGGAATTTTGCACAAAAGAGTGGAAAATCCAGATATGTCGCACGGCGATACTGCCAAGTCATTAAAAATCGCAAAATCGACGGTTACTAAAGTGCTAAAATACTTTCAGCAGCGCTTAACTTTAAAGAGAAAGGTAACCATGATTCTTGTTTCGTCGCGCAGAGGAAGAAAGTGATTAAAGAATTTAAGAAGAAACCGAATATCTCCGTTCATGATGTGGCGAAAAAAGTGAAAATGTCTCCATCGTTCGTCCAGAAAGTGAAGAAAAGTGCAGGCTTGAAATCATTCAAAGTAGGTGTTGCTCCAAATCGTAACGACAGCCAGAACAAGAGCGCAAAATCTCGATCGAGAAAATTATATGACACTATGCTGAAGGAATACGACGGCATAATATTGGACGACGAAACATATTGCAAAGCTGACTTTAAGCAGATACCGGGACTTCAGTTTTATACCTCGTTGCAAAGAGGAAATGTTGCTGATCGTTTTAAGCAAAAAAAATTGTCGAAGTTCCCAAAAAAATACCTCGTATGGCAGGCAGAAGCGACATCTTCATCACGACTGGCACTCTAAATGGACAAATTTACGTAAAAGAGTGTCTGAATAAACGACAACGGTTCGGTGCTGTTCTGGTCTGACCTGGCATCTTGCCACTATGGAAAACTGGCTAAGGATTGGTACATTGCTAATGGTGTAAATATTGTCCCAAATTATTGCAATCCGCCAAATTCGCCAGAACTCCGTCTGATCGAAAAGTATTGGGCTCTGGTCAAGAGGAATCTTCGAAAAACGAATAGCGTAGCAATTGATGAGAAAAGCTTCAGGCGTAACTGGCTGAAAGCTGCAAAATTGGTGACGGATGACACTGTGCAAAAACTGATGGAAGGTGTCAAACGGAAGGTGCGGGCATTTGTATATAACAGGACAAATTGACTTAACTGTATATGTTTTATATTTGTATTTTCATGAAGTCTTAAATAAATTATGTACTTTTGATTTTCTCATATTTTCCATTTAATACCACTAATTTCCCGTTGACTACTTTTTGGTGTGCACATTCTTTAAAACAGAATAAAAAAGGGTTTGTCAAGTATGCAACAATAAAAACCACCTTTAGAGGAAATAAGATACTCATTTACGAAAATCAGCAGTGATACTAAAAGTCATGCAAAGAATACACAGGAAAGTATGTGATTGTCATATGACAATCCGGCGACTTGATCCTGGAACGGTCACTCCAGAGTAGGTTCCCATGGGGTCACAGATAGCCAGAAAATTATTTAAATTGAACCCTAGCAATATGGCTTGTTATTTAAAAAAAAACCTCATAAACGGCTTAGACATCATTTATTATTTTTTTAAACACTACTACACTACTTCAAACTGCAAGACTATATAGGGTTAGTGCACACACTGTACGACCTTATGTTAGTTTTAGATTCACATATATAACATTAAAACTCCTGATTTACATATCACGCGAATCATTCTTTTTATACTTAATTTTCTTACTTAAGTATCTTGCGGGATCTCCTAGGAGTAAGCGCATAGCAATAGCAATTTATAATTCACCCAGCAAATAGGTTTAAAAACAGGCATAAAAAATGTGTGAAATTTTTGTAAAAAAGGATGAAACTAGCATCTGATGTTGTTATTCTTATGACTGTTGCAAAGCAGTAAAGCTTTAATTGGAAAATAAGATGCATTGGTCCTTTATTGATTGAGATTTGTGGCGAATTGTGAGATTTCCGATTGAATAGATATGTAGCCAGATGTTGGAGTTCTTAAATAGCATGAACTACTGTTTGCCAATTGTAAGAATTAGTGTGCACAAGAGTACAAAAATAAAGCTAAAAGCTTAATGCAAACATTATTTCACTAGTGCATACCGCAATCACAATAGTCCAATGTACATTATAACTTGGCAAAAGATCAATCTAACAGGTCCAATCTACAAATGCAATAGATCCTAAGTAACAAATGTATCAATTACACGCCTAGAATCACTGTAGAGACCAAAGACAACATTTTTTTTTTAATTCTGACGACGTTTTACGTTGAAACCCATACACAAATTAAAGATTACACAATTGAGTTGCAGATTTGAAAAATAATAATTAAAATGTTCGATCTTATTTTTTCGATTTGATACAAATGTTACTTGAAGTAGTTGAATATTATCCATCTGAACGAAGAATTTATTTTGCGTGTTTTCCTTCTTCGAGCAATCAGAACACGGGCTTTTAGGAAACAAAATTAAAATCAATTTAAAATTTAACACTTCATTTGATCACTTTTTAAAAATAAAAAAATAAAACATTGAAACACTTTTTTCAAACTATCGCTAGTACGCGCTAGCAAATTCCTTTAAATTTCACTAGAGAAAGCTTATCTTTTGACATTCGTCGATATTTCGTGTGCGACTTACAGACTTCTTCTAGTTTTCCATTCACAATCGTTCTTCTATCGCAATACGCTCAAAAAAGTTTTTTAAATAGTGTTTTTAAAAAAGTGAAAGTGATATTTTTTTAAGTTTATCTTTTTTATAAAGCTTGAAGAGCTTTGAAGTTCTTTAAGACTATAGAGCTACAACAACTTTAAAGTAAAAACATACGTTGTTCGAATCGAAATAGTCTCATTACGTCCTTTCAATAACGATAATTGAAACTGTTACATGCAATATCAATTTGATTTGTTTACATTTGGTTCGATGTAATTTTTAATAGTTATGATTTTGTGCAAATACAACATATCATATGGGCTGAAAAGTTCCCAGTCTCACACGTATCACCACGAGGCACCAAGAGTGCACATTGATGTTTTTGCTAGAATGATAGATATGAAGAGAACGTATTGAAAGTTCCGTCAGTGTACGGCAGGTAAGAAATCAAACAGATGTTTGAAAGTTGAGCGAAAGGGCATGTGTCCAGTGGTACTCGAACCATAGACGTTATCCTTTGCCTAACATCCCACTGCAGGGTTGGTTGTGGCACGGACAAGTCAGCCACCTCAACAGGCAACGGAGAATATATAACATAACAATTAATGTATATCAAAACCATAAATAGTGGTAACCAATAATTATACTGGTGGGGATCAGTATCGCGTCACCTCACGGTATTTCTCTCCAAGGTCTCTACGTTAGAGATGACGAGAAAAACTTGCGTGATCTCAGTCTTTGCGAATCAAAACAAAACATCAAATCAAAACAAACAAAAACAGAGTGCACACAATATATCGCTAGAATAACTATCACAAGCCATCTGTGGTACATGAGCGCTTTCCATACGTCATCTTTTGCGTGTTGAGGTGGCGGACTTGTCCGTGCCCCAACCTACACTGCAGTGGGATGACGTCTATGGTTCGAGTACCACTGGACACATGCCCTTTCGCTCAACTTTCAAACATCTGTTTGATTTCCTACCTGCCATACACTGACGGAACTTTCAATACTTTCTCTTCATGTCTATCATTCTAGCAAAAACATTAATGTGCACTCTTGGTGCCTCATCGTGATGAGCGAACATCTCCTTCTACTCATTACTCCACGCACGGAGAATATATAACATAACAATTAAAGTAAATGAATACTTGTTTTTAAAAAGTACCAACCTTTAAAAGATAGCTATCAAAATTTCACAGCATTCCGACTATTAGTTCAGAAGCAACAGTGGTTTTAGTCACACTGCATTAGTGATTTTCAAGACAATGCATAAACAAGAGTTTCACGTGTTAAATAAACATTGTTTTTTAATGAAAAAAAATGCCATTAAAAGAAAAACAGATGACAAGTGTTATCCAAAATCTGCCTCAGAAAAAATCCACCATCATTGACTGGTATGCTGAGTTTAAACGCGGTCGTAAGGACACCGATCACTCTTCAAAATATATTTAAAAAAAAACTTTAACAGTTTTTCAAACTCCAGTAAACACGAAGAAATTCCATTAAATTCCTCTAGAAAAAGCTTATTGTTTCACAGATAGGCCTTTTCGTCTGCAACTGACAAACTGCATCAATTAAGTGTGTTCGACTTGTGCAAGCCGAGCCCTCGACACTGAAGAAGTCTGTAAGTCTTAAATTATTAACTCCATACCACGAACAAACAGACCTAACACTCATATAATAATCATCGAACACTTCTTTAATGGTTAATTCAAATATTTGATAGTTTGTCGTTTTGGCACTTTTGGCACCCATGACTTTTGCTTGTGATATTCATACCCTACCGCCATTTGTTACCCACCATTTTTGAGTGTTTTTGAGACGATGTTTTACGCTGCGACATATTCAATTTGTTATGTCTGTATTACACAGAGAAAAATAATTAATTTTAACAAGAGCGTAAAATTTCCCCTCGTGTAATTCCAAGCCAAATGAGCGTAAACAACGATATTGTTTGCAATCTTTCATACAACAGGCTCGATTCAGGCGTTATCTGGCTTGTTTTTACATGAAATATCCCATTATTTTCTGTCAAATCTAGCATTCCCTTTATGTGCATTAGATAACGTAGAAAATTCAGTGTTTCTTTTTATCTGTGTATTTATTATATAAATCAAAGTTAAACAAAAATAATAATAATAAACAGGGCAGGTGGGTAAAGGGTGAGACGGTCAAAATTTGGTCAAGGGAAAACGCGTGTAAATCGGTGAAATCGTTTATTTAAAAAATCAAATTAAATTTCTTTTTCAAGTTCAATTAGTATAAAATTCAGGAAAAATATTCAGTTAGGCTTCCGCTTTTCCAAATCCGAATTGCCGAGCCTTACGCTTGACCCCTGCCATCAGATTTTGTACAGCCACCTTGTCCACCTTCTTCGCCGCAGAAAGCCAGTTTGCCTTGAACTGCTGGTCGTCCTTAGCAGTTTTTTTGGTCTTCTTTAGGTTCCGCTGGACAATAGCCTCAGTATTTCTCAATTGGGCGGAGCTCTGGCGTGTTGGGAGGCTTCTTGTCCTTGGGAACCACCTGCATCGTTGTTGGCGGCGTACCACTGCATGGCCTTTTTACCGTAATGGCAAGATGCCAAATCCGGCCAAAACAGTACGGAACAACCGTGTTTCTTCAGAAAAGGCAGCAGACTGATTCCACGCCAAATCGGTCGGTCACCAAACTCAACTATCTTCGATTTTGATGAAACTTGGTACACGTCTTCGGTATGTTGAAAAAAAATCCACTGGTGTTAAGATTATTTGGATTCAAGAGTAACTTTTGAGATGGGTGTATGTTTTTTTCCAACATTTTACTTGAAAAATCGTAGTTCAAAACCATTACATTTAGAGAAAAACTTTATATGGGGAGTTGTAGAGAACTAAAAAGGCTTTGTAAAAAATGTACACTGAAAAAAAAAATTTTTTTTCATAAAGAAAAATCGAAAATAAATACTAAAAATCAAATATAAAAAAACATATTTTTAATATTTTTCAAATTTGTTTTGTGGAAATTTGAGAAAAAGACACGTTTTGAAAAAACTCTAGGATGGACGCTCTTATAATAAAAAAGTTTTCCGAAGAGCGAACTTTGGTGCATATTTCAAATTTTGGTTATTCATTATTATAAATGAAAATTAATTATACAATATGATTTTGGAGATCATTAAAAACAATAATGATGATAATGATAAATCACCTGAACGCAAACTGTTTTCGAGATTTTTCGGATTTTATTTCAATAGAATGAAAAACCTCAGAAAATTCGCTCTTTTCTTAAGTTAATCGAGATTTCCACCAGAAATGATAAATTTTCCAAGATCTTCATATTATAACGTTCACATTACTCTAATGTCCTCTTTTCTTTTGATATCAGGATGATAAGAAGACTCATTTGAAAAGAACAAGATAAATAGCACTATTGTTTTAATATTGCAATCAATATATTTATAATTGTTTTATGGCTGTATCGGTCGGGCCGCTCAGAGAATGAAGGGAGCGAATTTGCTAAAGCGATGAAAGTAACAGCGAGATAGATGTCGCAGGGGCGACAAGTGTGAAATGGACAGATGATGAAATTATGCGGAGGGTCATATAGAAGAAGCATATTAATCGAACTGCTGACTATTTTGCCAAGCTCCAACGATGTTAGAGGTCGGGTGTAGTGTGTGAAAACTACACTCCGAACAGTTCGGTGATGTAGCGATGAAAGTAACACATATTGTTTAAGGTAGGTAGACAAATAGCAGCTATAACGTATGTCAGGTATATCTTCTCATAAAAAACAGCTAATGTACGCTGCCTGTAAACTACCAGAGATGTTTTATACCTGCATTTCCAAAGGTACCACAGCCAATATATATGCTCATACATAGTCGCATTCATCAGTAAAATCTATCTGAGTGAACTGAAAATGGAGTTTAACATGAAGAAGTGTTGTATGCCGTTTCCCACTAAACGGTGCTCAAAAACCTTCGTAAATTAACCGAACAAAATGTCAAAAAACTCAAGTTTATGGGCAAAACACATTTGGACACTTCTTTGATGATTTGTGATAATTGTCGTTTGCATTTAAATAGAACGGAACAATCCCATGCTGCAATTTCGGAGCCTAGTGAGAAACCATCAATTACTAACATTATGGATCCACAACCATCTACATCACGGCAAGTAGACTTGTATGGTCTCGAGGAAACGCCATCGGCAATATCATTAATGTCAGTGCCATCTGATAGCAGTGTGCAAGATTATTCAAGGCGCCATAATATTGAGCTATTTAACAAGGGCGTAGCTGGAATCAACGTTTCGCCAATATCGGCTAAAAAGTTCCTGAACGTAAATTATGCCCGCAAAAAGTTCAAAGATGTTTCAAACGGCATTCGGACACACATATTTGGGGATCAAGCGGAGGAGGATGACCTGGAACAATTGAAAGTGAAAGCAGCCGAATATGACGAAATAATCGCGCAGCTAAAGGACCGGTATGCTGATCCAGAAACTTCGAGGGACGATCAAGTAAGGATACTTTCGGTTTTACCACAATCTTGGACAAATCAAAGAGTAATGGCAGAATTTGGAATAACAAACAAGTACATCGTATCACAAGCTAAATTCCTTGCAAAGCACGAAGGTGTTTTAGCTGCCCCTAACGAAAAGCTGGGACACGGTCTGAACCCGGAAATAAAAAACCAAATTTTGCAATTTTACGACAGTGATGAGATTACACGAGCAACCCCTGGTATGAACGACTACGTTTCAGTGAGGAGTGAAGGTAAGAGGGTTCATATTCAAAAGCGCCTTTTAGTTTGTTCATTAAGAGAAGCTTTCATTAAATTTCAAGAGATGCATCAAAATGCTGTTGGGTTTAGTTTTAGTAGCACTAAGACCAAAGCATTGCAAATTACTTGGCAGCACAGGTTCTCATAACATTTGTGTTTGCACCATTCATGAGAACATTAACTTGATGCTTCATGGTCTTAGAAAATATTCATTCGAGAATGATTATAAATTGTGTTTTGAAGAAATATTATGTAGCTCATCAACTAGAACTAAAAAATGTTACCTCCGTGAATG
This sequence comes from Aedes japonicus, assembly GCA_034211315.2. Classification (NCBI taxonomy): domain Eukaryota; kingdom Metazoa; phylum Arthropoda; class Insecta; order Diptera; family Culicidae; genus Aedes; species Aedes japonicus. The sequence goes on along the minus strand of JASCZW010000384.1, from coordinate 80,913 downwards.
CGAACGATGTCCAGGCTTTTCAGATTTTGAGAGTAGTTTAACAGACAAATTAGAAAACGTGGTTTAGTTGAAATATCTTTGAGCAATGGATTTCAACTGATAGATGTAGTTTAGAGACACTTGTTAAACCAATTGATGAATTTATTGCTTATTTTTGTGAAAAGTTGGAACAATTAGTATCCCACGATTTTGTCAAATCTCAGCAGTCTAGTTTCTTGAGAGATTATAAAAGTTGTCTTAAAGACGGCGAAGTAATAATAATTTGTGATTTTTCTGAAAATTATTCATTTGTTTTTCAAGATGCTGTTCAAAGTAGTTATTGGAGTAATGAGCAAGCCACTATTCACCCTTTTGTCATTTATTACACGGAATCTGGAATACTTAAAAATATCAGTTTCATTGTTATCTCAGAAGTGTTGAAACATGATACGATTGCGGTGCAGGTGTTTATTTCAAAACTAATAAGCTTTTTGCAAACAAAAATTAAAGTAAAGAAAGCTACGTTTATGTCTGACGGGGCAGCATCCCAATATAAAAATAGGAAGAACTTTGCAAGCCTTTGTAAGTTTAAAAAGAAATACAATATTGATGCTGAATGGCATTTTTTCGCAACATCCCACGGTAAGGGACCTTGCGATGCAATTGGTGGTACATTAAAACGAATGGCAAGATATGCAAGCCTTGCTGTACAACATGAACACCCTATAAAAAGTGCATTAGAGTTATTCGAATGGGCGAACCAAAAAAGTGATGATTGTTTAACAAAAATGTCGTTTTGTTATGTATCACATGAAGAGTATGAACAGGGGGTAGCAGAATGGAATGAAATTTACCGACAGACTAAAACGATTGCAGGTACACAAAAGTACCACTCATTCGTTCCAATTTCAGAAAACGAAGTTTTTGTAAAACTGTTTTCGAATGACGAAGAAGGCAGGATTCATAATATATATAAAAGCAATCAATAGTTTATATAATGTTTATGTAATATTATCAATGACCGAGACTAATAAATGGTATATATAAATATAAATCCAACCATAATTCATTATTTTTGTCTTATAACTTTAAGTGAAGCTTTTTCAATCGACGAGCTGTTAAGAGTAAGTAAGAGGCACATACATGTGTTTTAAAAAGGCTAAAAACACAAGAGAAACAATCGTTAGCTATTGTTGTTTTAATATCACGAGTAATTTATGAAAAGGGCGTATTTTTTGAGGTTTTGAAATTTTATTGAAAGAAAATCAGAAATATCTTGAAAACGGTTGCGTTTACGTGGTTTATCATCACAATCATTATTGTTTGTAATGATCTCCAAAACCATATTGTAACATCAAAATTTATTTATAAGAATGAATAACCAAAATTTGAAATATACACCAAAGTTCGCTATTTGAAAAACTTTTTTATTATAAGAGCGTCCATCCTAGAGTTTTTTTTAAAACGTGTTTTTTTCCTCAAATTTCCATACAACAAATTAAAAAAATATTAAAAATATGTTTTTTTAGATATTTTATTTTTAGTAATTATTTTTGATTTTTCTTGATGAAAAAAAAAATTTTTTTTCTGTGTATATTTTTTTAAGAAAGGCTTTTTAGTTCCCTACAATTCCCTTATATAAAGTTTTTCTCTAAATGTAATGGTTTTTGAACTACGATTTTTCAAGTAAAATGTTGGAAAACACATACGCCCATCTCAAAAGTTACTCTTGAACCCAAATTATCTTAACACCAGTGGAATTTTTTTTTCCAACGTACCGAACTCATGTGCCAAGTTTCATCCAAATCAATGATGATCGGGTATGATTTTTGGGATTTCCGGCACATTCTGGATGGAATCCCTCAGCAGACGTTTATTCAAACACTCTTTCACGTAAATTTCTTGGTTGGCAGTCCCGGAAGCTATGAAAATGCTGCTTTTCAAGTCACAGGTACAGATGGCTTGCCAAACCAGATATTTCTTTGCGAACTTTGACAGTTTCGTGTGCTTGAAAATATCTGCTACCTTTCCCCTTCCTTTGCCGTATAAAACTCCTGTCCCGGAAGCTGCTTGTAGTCGGCTTTGACGTAGGTTTCGTCGTCCATTACCACGCAGTCAAACTTCGTCAGCATCGTCGTGTACAGCCTCCGGGATCGCGCTTTGCCGTCGTATTTTGTTTATCATCGCGATTTGGAGTCACTACCTTCTTGTAAGTCGATAGTCCGGCTCGTTTTTTGGCTCGGATGCACGGTTGTAGACGATACACCCAGCTTATTTGCGGCATCTCGGAGAGATAGGTTAGGTTTCGCTTGAAACTACCGGCAACTCTCTTTGTCGTCTCAGCGGCTTCCGGTTTTCGATTTCCCCGATCCAGACTTCCTGGCTGTCGACAAACAGTTCCCTCAAACACTTTAATTACATTTGTAACGGTTGATTTGGCAACTTTAGCGATTTTGCCAACTTTGCGTGCGAGTAGCTCGGATTTTCGCGATGCGCGAGCAAAATTTTGGTACGCTGCTCTTCTTGCTTGGACGGCATTTTGACAACTGAAGAGTGAATTCCAAAATCAAAATAGGAGCAACATTCTACACACACACACACACTTTCAAAATGAGGGGTGTTCAGGTTTTTTAATGCAAAATTGAAAGAAATATCAAGTTGATATTGACCAAATTTTGACCGTATCGCCCTTTACATTGCGCTTCTTATTATCTGTTCCATCTTTAGAGATAAAAGAACAGATAATATTTATGTATACAACGAATAAGGTAGCATATTTGGCTGCCTTATTCGTTCTCTATTTATGAGGGCAGAAATGCCAGAGTAGGAAAAAACTAGAGATTTTGACAACCAAGGGATGACCAAAATTTCAGCATTTTACATGTGGAAAATCATTCCGTGGTAGTAAAGCAGGCGTGCGGTCGGGCAAAAGAGGTGGTTACACCAGAAAACATTAAAAAAAAGTTCACAAAGTCGTTCTGGTAAACCGTAAACTGAAATTGCTTGAGACAGCTGACACTTTGAAGATCTCAAAGGACCACGTGAGCTTTATTTTGCATTGACCAGACGAAGTTACGATTTGATCGGAGCGCCTGTAAAATCAGTATCATTCGTATCCAAACTGAAAAATTTAATTATTACCCTCCAAAACGTTCGATCGAATCTTCTGAAGTTGTTGCTGAAGTTGATATTCTCATTCCCCGATGCCCTGATGGTCTCTCTTATGTTCCGAATGGAGTAGGCCAATCTGTCAGAAGAAAAGCTTTCTCTAGTGGAATTTAAAGCAATTTGCTCGCGTTTACTAGAGCTAATTTGGGAAAGCGCTTCAGTTTTTGTTTTTAAAGTAATCAAGCGAAGTGTTAGTTTAAATTTTCCTATTGAAGTTGAGTAAACCAGCGTTATTTGGATAATAATAAAGTTTGATTAGATTTAATTATTTTTATAAGAAACCATGCCTTAATCCTTTTTGATCTCGAGAAAAGAAGAATCAAAAAGTTATGAGATGAATATGAGAACGTTTTCACTTTTTTTGTTAACATCTGAACGTTGTGATAAACATTAAATCTTAAAAATTATAAGTTCGCAAATAGATTTTGCATAAAAGTGTTCAAAATCCGATAATGATCGATAAAAAAAAGTCGAGGAGAACTCCAAGCAGTTTATTTGTCTTAAGTTTCATACCGCATTACACTTCAGTCGACTATGGAATTCTTATGACAGTTTACACACTTAGATTTTTTACAAGAAATCTGTAAAGTTTCAACGAATTCTCTACAGCTGAACGTTCGGTAATCCGATTTACCGTTTTTTGTGAAATTTTACAGTTATCTGTAAAAAAAATTACCGGATTTCGGTAAAATTTTACCGAAATCCGTTAAATCGAATTGCCGAACGTTCAGCTATTGAGAATTCTGAAATTTACAGATTTCTGTAAAATAATCTCAGTGTGTATGTTTATGATACGGTCATTAATACCCCTACTACGATTTAAAATTGAAGGGTTAGAAAAATTGGATCACCTTTTCGACACATGAACTTTAACAACCTTTATTTCTTTCATATTTTTAGTTTAAATATAATGGGTGCTTTCTTGGTATACCACTTCTCGTAACACAACAGTGATTAATTGCACTGTTTTGCTAATTGAACTTAATGATAACCAGTGATATATATCTTGCGAATAGAATTTTGTCACCCTAACACAATAGTAAAGCTTGCATTCAGTCTCAGTTTTATCTCTCCCGGTGGTTCTGCGTCGTGGCACCGGAGGAAGTAAAAAAATTAATGAACTGCAAAAAATCATAATGCTACTGTAGGCCGGAGGCTAACTGAGAGAAGACTGTGGCTTTTCACTCGTGCTTAAGCGCTTCATTTTCAATTGTTTTATGGGTTTAATAAAGTTTCCACCTAGTGATGGTAAGTTGCGATGGTTTTGCACGCTTGCGGCATTAAAACACGTGAATGCCGAGAAAGGCTCCACTTAGCGTTTTACATACGCTTGGGAGATAACTTCCCCAGGAGCTGGGTAGAATTGTTTTCCGTGGCTTTCAATGTGCCTTCCGTTTTCCTGATTTGTGTGGAATCCACGCGCAGTATCCTTGGCTAGCGGGACCTCTGTGTGCGGCAGTGGCTTTTGTTTCACAGATTCTGACGGGTATTTTTATTTTATTGTACGTATTTATTTCACTCTTGCGTATAGCATTTTTGTTTTTGAATCGCATTGACTCATCTTTAACTTTTATTTATTTATTTACAGACTAGTTTTAAGGATTGGCCCAGTCCCGATATTGCACGATCACTCACAGGACCGGATATACTTCAGAAACATTCAATCAACTCGCTACTGTTGGAACACAATGAAATCATAAGCCGGGGAATGCCATCACCGACCGAAGGTTAGTAGTATTTTTTTTGTATGTATGTTTTCAATTACCTATCAAATTAGCGATTTATTTATCTATTTGATTTATTTGTTTACCTGTTTATGTATGAATTTGTATTGGTAATTTTTCTGAAGAGCTAAAGCATATTTGTTTACGATAAAGCCACCCTTTATAGAAAATTATAATTCGTAAAGACATAACATCAACAACTACATCAACGTTTAGATGATTCAAACATCAAACGTAAAGTTTCTATCATTTGTTATATATTCACTCAATGAAAAAGTTTATTGCAAACTTATTGTTGAATAAGATTCTTCTTCTACTTGGTTTTATACACGCTACGGGATTGAGCTTGCCGCTTAAATTCATGTTCTTTAAAGCACTTCTTTTCTTACACAGACGCACGGTTATTGAGTGAGAGCTTTCTTTGCCGATTATGCCCCAGGCAGTCGAATGAATTTTCCACCCAACGGACATTTGACCTCTGGATTGGAAAACTGACACGTTTACCGACTGCCAAAACAAAAAAGATTGAAAATTACGATATTTGTCTATTAGCATTGCTTCTGGATTCTAAATCCGTCATTGCACATTGATCCAGAATGCAAATTCAGCTGAAAAGATACATTTTCAGCCTAAGTTTGAAGTTTTGGAACAAAATTGTTTTCCACAAACTTGTTTCTTATAACAAGGCGCTTCTTTTGGGGTGAATGAAAACTAGGGTGCTCCTTATTTTCAGAGACATCGAAAATCTAACTTTTTATTTGCAGAAATAAAGGCAAACATTATTGAGAAAAGTTGTGGAACAAATAATTTCAAGCAACTGTGATGGTATAACTTTTTCTGTACCTTTTGATATGACCGAATTAGAGCATTTTTTCCTACGTAGCTGTCCCTATAAAAATTAGTTATTTAGCTATAACTTTTCTATTTGAAATTTTTCAGCAAAATTGTAAGGAAAATTTTATGATCAAAGTTGCTTAAAATGATTTATTCTACAACTTTTTTCGATAATGTAAGGAGTGTATCGAAAATAAGCTATCCACAAACTTTCTTTCAAATTATGTTGAAAACAGATATTTTATTCATACAAAAAATTGATCCTTTATTGTACGAGGTTAAACTTGAACATAATGAAGACCGGATGAAATTTAAGTTATTCCTTCACGAATTTTCGAGCTTTGGATCGAATGCTCTTCATCAAGTTCCGGCCAAGTGTTGCATCGCATTTTTTGGATGCTTGAGCCCAAATTTTTTTGAACTCCTGCATGTTCCCAGCTGCCTTACCAGTCTTCTTGAAGACCCTTTTTACGATTGCCCAGTAAAGTTCGATGGGTCGAAGCTGAGGGCAATTTGGTGGATTGATATTTTTCTCAACGAAATCTATACCCTTTTCCGCAAGCCAATTGAGAGTGGTTTTGCATAGTGAGCCGACGCAAAATCCGGCCAAAACAGTGGAGGTGTACTATGCTTCTTACATAAAGGCAACACTCAGATCGATAGATTTCCGCATTTATAGTTCCGGTAGTGTAAAAAATGGTTGATTTCAAACCACAGGAACATATTGCTTGCCATACCAGTACCTTTCGACCGAATTTCTCCACTTGAATCGACCTGTCCGCATCGCTCACATCCTCCCAATGACGGCAGTAAAGTATTGTGGACCTGGAAGGGTTTTTGAGTCCTCCTTTAAATAGGTCTCATCGTCCATCAAAACGCATGCATCCGGACGCTGCAAAAGACGCGAATACAATTTCCGTGCCCTTGTTGTTGTTCGCTTCTTCTGTTCTGCACTTTGTTTCGAGATTTTCTGCTTCTTGTACTGCCGTTATACGCATAATTGTCCCATGTTCTATGGGATTCCCTATATACATGGGACAGTTATGCTTATAACGGCAGTGTAGGTCTTCAGGTGGTTTCGCCTCTTGATACGCTGGATCATTCCGACACTCGTTCCTGCTTTTTTGGCCAAATCACGTATTGACATTGCTTTGTTCTTCATGATTAGAGATACCACTTTCTGCTCCAGTTTCGGGTTGGAAGAACCGGGTTTTCTGCCTCATCCTGGTAGCTCATCCAAAGAATAGTGTTCCCCAAACTTATTAATGATGGTTTTAACACTCGCATGATGAATTCCAAACCGCATCGCCAATTTTCGCATAGTAATACCCTTCTCACTTAGCCATGTGTCCAGAACCTTAATTTTCACTTCATTTTCAATACGCGACATTTTGAAAACGCAGAATTTGAACCGCACAAACAAGTAAACAAAAGAAAGCTGACAGTCAAACGCACAGCATGCAGTGTTCAGAGCATAAAAAACCATCACAAATACATGCGCACAACGCAAATGTATGTGGATAGCTTATATTCGATACACTCCTTATGCCTTTATTTCTGCAAATCAAAAAGTTATATTTTCGATTTCTCTGAAAATAAGGACCATCCTAGTATTCATTCACCCCAAAAGAGGCGGCTTGTTATAAGAAACAACTTTGTGGAAGACTATTTTGCTCCAAAACTTCAAACTTAGGCTGAAAATGTATCTTTCCAGCTAAATTTGCATTCTGGACCACTGCGCATTGGAATGCTAGGTACACCTTTTTTCTGTTTTGTGCACAATGGGTATCAAACTTTTTCACCTTCGTGAATCCATTGTTTTATTACAACGAAAATAGTAAATGTCACTTCTGGAGTGACACAAACTTCACATCTTGATCCCTTATTTTTGTTTTATTTGTAAAAGATGTAGAAAAAGTTTGAAAGTCCTTCAAGTCTCAATACATGCAGACGACATGAAACGGTCTTTTGGACATTTTATGACGTTGTACAGTTTTAGGTCGCTCGCGTATGATAATATCAGGCATCTGAGGACCAAGTTCACATCGTTAATGTATAACAGGAAAAGGAATGGACCAAGGTGGCTAACTTGCGGAACGCCGGATGTTACTGAAAAGCTGGACGAGGCATAATCTGAAACCTTCACAGACATAGATCTCTCAGTTAGGTACGAACGGAGCCAGTTCAACAATTGATCGTGAACCTCCATTTTTTCGGATTTGGAAATTGCAATCTGATGGTTCATTTTATCAAAGGCCGCAGATAGATCTGTGTATATGGCGTCTACTTGATGACCGCATTCCATTCTATGGATGATGAACGATGTAAATACGATAAGGTTGGTCGCCGTTGAGCGCTTGGGCATAAAACCGTGTTGGTCAGGAGAAATAGTCTGTGAATAGTCATGGACTATTAAAGAACAATTTGGAGAACATTTAGTCCGAATAGCTTGGATACAGCACTAAGTTTAGCAATTCCACGATAGTTGGGACGGATCGTTTGCATCCCTTTTGTGTATTAGGAAAACAAACGACTGTTTCCAGCATTCGGGAAACACACCGGAAGTTATTCACAAATTGAAGACCGTAGCCAGTGGCGCAGCGAGTGTGGGACAATTGCGTTTTAGGACAATTGAAGGAATACCATCAGGACCGCATTCAGTTGGGGTTTTCATCTGCTTCCTGGCTGAAATCACCACACAGACAAGTGGGGAGCATTGCTAGTAGCAGCTTCGAGGCCCTCGGCATCCAGGATTTCGTCGCAGCAGAAACTGCTGAACTGCGTACGGAACAAGTTGGCGATATCCGCGACACAGTCAGCTTCATGGGGTAAGGGTAAGCCGGATTCCTTCCGTTGTTCATTCACAAACCGCCAAAAGCTAGTCGGTTCCGTTTGAGACGACTCTGCAATTGAGACTGATGAGAGTTGTACAAGCTGTTTGTACAGGCTCAATCGAATTAACTTTACAGAGCCAAATTTTCATATTTTTATACATCATTTATCTTAAAACTAAAGTTAGGAGGCAAGAGCCGATTACTCGCGGCCGTCTCGAGGTTAATAGGAATTACAAATTACGGATGGGAAAGAGGGTGGGAATTTAAAGTATGGTTTACATAACACATTAAATTTAAATTCTTAATTATCTAAACACTTATAACTATACAATTTATGGTTTTCTTTAGACTTGAACATTTCTTGAAAAAGAAAAAAAAACACATACATACACATATAAAAAAAACTTATACTAAACATACAGGTTAAACTAACTGTAATATAATGCTAATGTTATTCAAAAACACATAAAAGAGTTTCATGTACTCCAAATCACGTACAGCCAAAATATCTCGAATTGGCACATTGGGTTGTCTACCTCGAGCCCGAAGGGAATCACACACATACACATATAAAAAAAAACTTATACTAAACATACAGGTTAAACTAACTGTAATCTAATGCTAATGTTAGTCAAAAACACATAAAAGATTTTCATGTACTCCAAATCACGTACAGCCAAAATATCTCGAATTGGCACATTGGGTTGTCTACCTCGAGCCCGAAGGGAATCATAAAGCTCAGATCTGACTCCACGATGTTCATCACAAGACCAAATAACGTGATCAACGGCGTACAGCAAAATACAACACATAGTCAAAGCAGCAAAGTTCGCATCCCCGTTTGCAAGGGTCGTGTTCCAATTCACGCTGGCGAGGAAGTTATTCATTTCTTGGAAATCGGCATGGGTGAAGTCATAATAAACTTTTTCGATGTTGTCATGGAAGCTGTACTGAGGACTCAACTCCAGTGTCAGTAGCAGAGGGGAATGATTTCTGCAGCTTTTGACAAGCGGTGTCGGAGCTTGAAGAACGGAACATCTTTAACCAAATTCTTCACTAATGAAACATAGATCCAGCAAACGGTTATTTACGTTCGGAATGCCATTAACTTGCTGAAGTCCGGCGATAGAGTAAGCGATAGAGAAATAAATAAATAAATAAATAAATAAATAAATAAAGAATAACGAACAGGAATTGTTTGGATAGCAGAAGCCGTTAGTATCGATATGCCATGAAATCGTGCTGGGGTTAAAATCTCCCACTATGAATCTTCGGGAGGATTCAGAAGTCGAGATCTGAATTTTGAGCGCACGGCAAGAAGAACTCCAACACCAGATTTTTTGTTGCTATTGAGCGATGATCTGTCTGGCCGGTAGACATAATACGTTTCGTCGAACAGTTGCTTTGATAATGTGTTGATATTAAGCCAGGTTTCCGTGGAGGCGTTAAGCATGTGTCACTGCATGCCAATTGGTACTCGGCGAGCAAACTGTTGATACCACCTACGTTCTGGTAGTACAGAGGGGCTGTCAATGAGGGGGCAGAGAATTCGGCAGCCAGCGATCTGAAAGTTTAGGCCAGCGATCTGAAAGAAAGGTTTAGTCCGTCATTAGATGTAGGATACTTGCCATAGATGGCAGCTTGGAGAGCCCAGTCTCCATCATTAGACCAGGGGCCGGGACGACTTTGACGGCTGGAACTAGCAAATAGAACATAATTGAACCTGGCAGTGAGCACAGCTGTGCTAGGAGGGTGATTAAATAATAGTGGAGGCAACCTCTTCTGCAAGCACTCGTTCCGGTAAATTTCAGCATTTATTGTTCCTTTGTGTAGAAAATAGAAGATCGCAAGCACATGGAGCAAATTGTTTGCCAAACGAGCAGCTTCGCAAAGAATTTTTCCCGGTAACGTTTTAGCACAGTATTTTTAATCGATTTTGGGAATTTAAGATACTTTGCGATCTCCTCTCGATCACGTCAGATTTTCAACGGGACTGTGCAAAATTTCTTTCCGTCTCTTGCGTTACACCTTCGATAACTTTTGAAGGTGAGTATCAAGACTCATGACGCTGTTATTGGTTTCTCGTTACGGTAACTAGATGCACCGCAGTAAATAAAAAGAAGTGGCCAAATACTCAGTGGATCAAGCCTTATCTGTAACGAAATTAAACAACCACAGCACACAGAAAAAGCGTTTTAGAACATATTGGGCACGGTGTACTTGCAGTCAGGCCAAGACAATGTACTCTGCTGTACATAGAAGTGTCCATAACATTTAAAAACCTCGATAGAACAGCTCATGTTCTAATTAAAATAACATCTTTTTTAAGAGTTGGAGGTTTTTAAGCGCTAACAATCAGTAAATCAATGTTATTCTAAAGAATAAAATGAAGAAAATGTCCTATAAAGGTATCAGTTTCAAATTCTTCAATGATCAGTAGATTTAAATTATTTGAAAGTACAGATTATGTTTTGGAAAAGAAAAACTACCTTCCATCCATCCTACCTTCTTACCACCTGTGTGTGTGTTTTCTTTTCTTCTTAACACGATCAGTTCAATAATATATGGAATAAATAGCTCATGTTCAATAGGATCATTACTATCAATCAAGACCCAGAAATACAAGGATGGTTTGTTATGAAGGAGGACTGTCACCCCATGGTGGGAACATGCAGCCCCAGTATCCCCTCGATGTCGAATAGGGATAGTTCCACTCGAGGACTATGCCAAATAGGATCGAAATGGTGTTGCTTTGTAGCTGCGTCTTTGCCAAGTGAGCTAATGGATTTAAATATTACAGTAAATATAAAGCTATGCCCATTTAGAATCCGGAATAATAAAATCATCTGTATCTCGGTAACGGATTGACGTCCAAATAAGTTTAATACATCAATACATCATTTTTTTTTTAAATCGAGACGAAGAACAATAAATAAAAACAAAGGTAATTTACTGTACTTCCAGGAAAAAATATCAATACAAATCATTTCTCTTCGTTTCTAATGAAAATTCGCACTTTCTTCTTTATTCCTCCCATCAAACCTCCGGAGTCAACTTCCTTGGCACATTTGTTCCACACTTTGCTCATTTTAGTCGCGTCCCGAGCCGTTTTTCCACTTTTCTTAAGCTTCCGCTTCATTATTGCCCAAAATCTCTCGATGGGCCGGAACTGCGGGCAGTTGGGTGAATTTATGTTTTTATCGATGAAATCTACGTTATTATCGCGGTACCACTGGATGACTTCCCGGCTGTAGTGGCAACTCGCCAAATCTGGCCAAAACTTCACGGGACCTTTATGGGCTTTAATGAAAGGTAGTACGCGGTTTTTGAGGCATGAGGCATTCTTCCTTGTACAGCTTCGAGTCCATCGTCTTATTCGTCACGAACACTTTGGTCTTTGCTCCGCAGCTGCATATACCTTGCCAAATCATCAGTTTTTTTTTGGCAAATTTGTCCATAAAAGCAAAATTAAACTTCGCAAAAACATCTCCTGGTGCCGTCGCCATGTAGAATTTTTGGCCAGGAAGCTGTCCGAAATCCATTTTGACGTAGGTTTCATCGTCGATGAGCAGGCATCCTTGGTACTTCGTCAAAACGTGCCGGTACAATTTCCGAGCTCGAGTTTTGGTGACGAAACTTTGCTTGAACGTTCTGTTTGGTTGCTTGCTGGCTCTGGGAACGATATCACTGCCTGAACGAATTCTTCGAACGGTACTGCGAGCGACAGCGTATTTTGTGCGATTTCATTATCTGATAGTCAGGGTTTGCTCTGACGGTTCTCAACACCTTCTGGTTCAACACGGTCATATGTTCCACTACGACGCCCACGCTTACTCGACCACGCTCTTTTGCTCCCTGAAACGTATGAGCACATCATACACGGTTGATTTGGCGATTTTCAATGTTTTTGCGATTTTTATTGCGGACCACCTTGGATTATCAACGTGGGTGTGCGGATTTTTTTTCTCGCCTATCGGCTTCCATCGGAAATAAGTTTTGACTCACTTCACGAAACACCGTGAAATTTATACCACAGAAAATGGGCACCTAGGTAAACAAACCGCTGTAAAAAAAATCGTGAAGCGGTCACTTTCCGTGCCGCTGCATCACAATAAGTGATGCCGGATTCTAACTGGACAGAACTTTACTACATTTGATATTATACACTGTTAGAAAAAGTTATAGAATTAACCAACCGCTGTAATTTCACAACCCATCATATTCAGGAATTCAGCTCCTAAACCAAGTTATCGGAAAATTAGTTCACCTTAGTGGAAATGACTATGTACAACACTGGCTAAAATTATGTTATTGAACCTTATGCTAATAAGCATACGCATTTTGAGTCCAGAAATCTTTTCAGCCGTTGAAAATACTTCTTTACGTTTGCGTAAATGCGTTTGCAAAGTTCCACTAAAATGTACCCGATCCGGAAAATAATTAACTGAAACAAATCTATGATGAAATTTGTCAGAAGCAGATAATTTCTCATCTCCATGCGAGGATCTAGGAGTGGATGGTATTTTTTTGCTAGAACGAATATAAATGAAGAGAAAGTGTATTGATAGTTCCGTATAGGGTAACGGCAGGCATTGAAATTGAAAGATACAAGTTTGAAAACGAGCGGAGGGCATTGAACGGTCTCCCAATAATGCCTAAATTGAGTGAGAAATTATCTCCTGCTGTTGGGTTTACTTTTAGCATGTACAGACTATTGAAACAAATCATCAAATAACCCAAAATTTTATCAATTTCACAATATTCAATTTGTGCCATAAAACAGAACCGCTATTAACGAAGTTTTACCTCAAGAGATACCAAACATAGTTGATGGATCACTGCGCGAATCTTAACCTATAATCTCCCCTTGTATAACACAAATTTCAAATCTGCAGTAAAATTTACTGAAATATTTTCACCAAAAATATACCTGACCAAATTAAGCTTGAGCAGAGCCTGAATTCAAAATTCGGTTGCTTAAAGCACTCGAAATATTCGTCATATGCTTGGAAGCCGCCGTTCATGTCGAGTGTTTCATGTGTGTCGACTCGAGGCACAATAGCTGGTGAGTCACATTTCTCCTGCTTGGCGCAGTAGGCCAATGCACCAGAGCGCCTACGGTCCAACGAGAGGTAATCTGGGTCTGACATGAATGCACCCTATAGCACAGCACGTGTTCAATGCATTGGTCAAACCTAACCCTCTTCCTCTTCATCAAAACAAGCCAGTTAGTGCAGACGCGTTATTAGTCGGAAGACACGATTGCTCAGCCAAGCGTAGGCAAGCAACAATTCTAAATCTGTTGCATGCAAGAAATCTTCTCCACGATGCTGGGCTTTTCTGCACTCCGGCTGCATAGTACATAGCTGTTTGGCCATTTACGGTTAGTTAAGCGCCGATTATGATGGTATTGAACATATTTCAGTGTTTTATTTTTTTTGCTCTTCGCTTTTCATCAACATTACTGGACAGTCTGACCATGTACAGTGGAAGCGGAAAAGTGTTGAGTACAGTTCTCTCTTATCAGAAAAGTGGAGAAAAAAAAGTGTACTTCCATATTGCCTACCGTGGAACAATATTTATGGTGTAGTAGCTGACTTGGTGTGTTGAAGGGGAAGGATTGTAACAAACTACACGGTCGTTGAATTTCACTAATTTGTTTTGGCACTGGGCACTGGTTCTAACAGTCGAAGAGTTTTTAAAGTGCCCAATTTTAAGATACAGTTATATGCTGAATTAGGGTAGCAGGGATTCATTTTATGATTGACCTTAAGTAAAAGCTCTAGCGAGCAATACCTTAACATAAATAACATTTCAAAGCCGAATCTGCATTTCTTTTTTTTAAATTTTAGTGTATAGGAACTAGAAGGTTAAAGTTAACTAGGTTAAAACGATTGCAAAATCGATGTATAAACTATAGTGTACCGTTTTACTCTTCTTAATTTGTTTGAAAGTAACCATAATTATCCCTGAGCAACTATCTGACTTTAATATTACAGAAGATAACACCAACAATATAAAAAGAGATTAAGCAAACTAAGCCTACACACCATCGATTGCACGATTAGACTTAAAATCAAAAGAAAAAAAAATATCCCAACGTGTCTATATAAGCGTGAAAAAAATAAACCTACTTAATGTGAAGTAACGCAGGGAGATACAAACGAACCAACACTAAATTGTATGTCATTCGTGTGATGTACGCGCCACCGAGCGCATGGTTTTCTCTTGCAACTTGAACTAGTTTCCACATCAACATCAGTGGACCAAAATTGATGTTTCCACACTCTTTGTGATTAGATATTCAATGTATCAGAAAAGCTACGTTGAAAAACATGAAGAGGACAAAACACATTTCGTGAAATTTTTGGAGTAATATTGAAACATTTGGTTCCAGAAGTTCTCCCTTTATCCAACAACTTAAACTTCAACGTCTGGACCAAACAACTGTCTCGACATGTTCTACATGGACGTATTGGAGGGAAAGAGTTTGCTGCGAAACAAGTTTTCCATTTATTTTTTAAAATGGAAGGAAAACTTTTCCCATCATTATACTACTACGGAAGCACTCGATGGAAAGAGGAAGAATGTGGAAGACTCATATCAGGACTAGGAGCAAACCCACAAGTAGGTCAAGATTATCAAACTCGCAAAAGGCATCGATAGTGCCAACAAGTAATTTTCAGTAAGTCTTCCATTCGACTCAAACCGTCTCGATAAATAATATGGATTGACATGAATTGGTGCATTAAATACTAGGCATGAGCTTCATTTTTTGGCATTCGCACAAACTTTCAAATGCCATTTTGGTTGAATAAGTACGTTCATTCCGCCAACGATCTAATTGGCCTTCGCTGTGACGGAAACAATGGTGGTATTCGTTTTTTGTTCTATTTGGGTAGATGAAGAAAAGAAAAGAGCCTCGAAGCAACAAATCATTTAAATTGACACAAGAACCATCTTTGCTCTAATTGCAATAAAATACAAAAGCCAAAATCTGCAAATGGCCTGTTATAGGCAATCATAATTTTCAGGATGAGTTGTTGCCTTTTTGCAGTGAAATGTTTGCGTGGCAGCGAAAACCGGATGGTTTGAAGATGCCGCATGTTTGGAAAATAATGTTTAGTTGTTGTTTTTGTTTTATGGTGTTGTTTATTTCAGAACAAGAGTTACTCACTGCGTGCACACATGCATGACGGACGTAGTTGAAAGAAACAAGAATGGCAATTTAATGAATAACAGTTACGATCGAATCAAACAGTTTAAATTTCGAACAACTTAATTTAACATGTATGATTATGCTATATTATTTTCGTTAAATTTAAGATACTTATAGTTTAAAACCCCGATCTCCCCGAACCCGGATTGAATAAGAGCGTCAATATCTTAAACGAGAAGAATGATGCATGATTAAATTAAAAAAAATTGAAATGAAATGAAATTTTCATGCACATAGCGGGGACATAAGGACATAGGTCTGTAAAACGTTTCGAAGGTGATCTATTCGGATTTTTTAGTATTTTAAAACTAATGTAATTAATCCTATAATTATGAAAACGATAATTCTACGACAAAAATACAACTTAGACTGTTCATATCAAGTACAGGGTGCGGTAGAAAAAAATGCGAAAATGTTCAAACTTGAGTATTGGGTTAATTCGTGTAGCTAGTGACTAATTTCTGTCGGAAGTGTATTTGGTTATATTAACTTTCAACCAAACATTCTATTTGTTTTATTGCAAATTCGTCAAAATATTCGCGAAAGAAGTGATCACCAGTTTGTTACTCGCCCACAACGAGCCGACAGAGATTGCCAAGGTGGTAGGGTGCCAAATCGGTCCGTGCAAAAATTGCTCGCAAAAATGAAAAAAATGAGAAAAATTTCTCGCAACCCGATGCGTTCCATAAGAAAACTCGCAAAGGAAGCCGATATTTCGGAGAAATCCATGCTGAGAATCATCAAAGACCTGCATGCAGAGCCAGAGTGAAACGACACTTGATTACGGACCGGGTCTAGGAACTACGAGTGACTCGTTCCAAGAGATGGCTTTCCTTGTTGAAGAAGGAAAAAATGGTAATCCTGTTCTCCGACGAAAAGCTTTTCAGCATCGATGCTGTGGCCAACAGCCGCACGGACCGGTTCATTTCACCGCAGAAAATAGAGAACATTCCGGAAAAAGTGAAATTCAAATTTCAAACCAAATATCCGGCTGGTGTCATGATGTTTGGCTTGGTGGCGTCAAACGGTTTGAAAATGCCGCCTGTTTTCATTGATGCTGGAGTTAAAATCAATACCGAAGTGTATATTTTAAAGGACCAAGTGCTTCCCTGGGTGAAGACCAACTTTTCCGAGGACCAAAACGTTGTCCTACAGCAGGATGGAGCGCCGTGTCTAACGTCCAAACGAAGGATTTGTGGCCGAAGGATTTGTGGCCCCCTAGCAGTCCAGATCTTAATCCGTTGGATTATTCGATTTGGGCATATGTTGAAGCACGAACCTGCAAAACATCACACCCTAGTGTGAAAACCCTGAAGTCAACCATAACACGCACATCCCAACAAACATCGGTGTTGAATTAGAGCTTGTTCAAGCAAATTTGGAGAAGCTATTCAGCTGTTTCTTCTAGAATAGCTGAATAGCTTCTCCAAATTTGTTTGAACAAGCTCTAATTCAACACCGATGTTTGTTGGGATATCAGTCAATGTCGGAGGACTCGAGGCTCGAGGATTTTATTAATAAAAATGGAGGACAAATTGAATAAATTTCTTTAAAAGGACTTTATAAAGATAACTACACTCGAAAATGTTGATATTATTGCTTGAATTAGTTGAAAATGGGATTTGAAAGAAATTGAACAAATTTTTGCATTATTTTCTGCCGCACCCTGTAGTTACCTATTCAAGGGTGTATTCGATAAAAATAGCACACACCTATTTCCTCACTAAAATTAAACCGGATTTTCTTGAAATGTTCAGGGAATGAAAAACTACTAATAAGTTATGTTTTACAAAATTTGTTTTATTTAATTTCATCTGCCCGTACCTTCCATTTCATTCCACCCATCAAATTTTGTACAACTGATTTTCTCAGTTTTTTTGTTATTTCACTCAAATTTTCTTTAACTCCAACACTGTTTTAATAGTTTTTGCGGATATCTGCGAAGTTCCGTCTTCATAATTGCCCAGAATTTTGCGATTGGATGAAGTTCCGGTGAATTTGGTGGGTTCATATATTTTGACGCAAAATTGACTCCGTTGGCTTGGGCAGGGAGGGAGCATCAGGGTATCACTCAAGCTGGAATTGGACAGTGGATTGGTATGAAAACCTGAGTCTGGGAGAAAACAACAGTATCATTTTCTTTATCCTACCGATTCGATTGTGATGCTTCGAATTCTACTCCAACAGTTTCAGCGAGAGTGACGCGCCCTTCTTATCAAGCCATCCTGTAGACAGCTTTATAAGTATTACGAATTTGGTTATTCGATTTGTTGGATCGTATCGTTGGAAGGAGAATCTTAATCCCGCGGATTTCATGGAAGTGTCTCTTTTTACGCGTCCGCCCCACCGTGTTTGACCCTTCATACAACGTTACTGTGAATACAAACCGGTAATTCAATTTTATCTTAGGGATGGTGGCTACCTTACATACATACATACATACAAATTGACTGCGTTGGCTCGGTACACTTTCAACACGTTTCGAGCGTATTGACAGGTTGCTTGATCTGGCCAAAACAGAGTTGGTTCTTTGTGCTTCTTTATGAATGGCAAGCGATGCTTCTTAAGACACTTCCGTGTAAATCGCACCGTTAATTGATCCGGAGGTAATGAAGGGAGCGCCATTTCGATTTGGTTTTCGCAAATCGCCTGCCAGATCAGGAACTTCTTTGGAAATTTCGATAATTTCTTCTATCGAATATCCTCCGGAACATCAAACCTAGACTTAGCAACGAAATAGTCTTGCCAAAGAAGTTGATGAAAGTCGGCCTTGACGTAAGTTTCGGCATCCATCACGATTTGGTGAGCAACTTCGTGTAATGTTCCGGGCACGGGTTTTCGCAGTGATGATTTGTAAACATGTAACCCAGCACGCTTGATGGTATTAGGCACAAAATGTGTTGCTCATGGCTGCGACTGCCTCGGTTCCTGTAGCCTCAGGAGCTAGGCGCAGATGGTTGACCAATAGATTGCTGCGCAGGTACAAGTAGCACGGAAACAAGAGGACAGTATAGCTCGGACAAAATGGCGGGAAATTTCCTGGAATAGGGAGTGTGATGACGTTATACATTAAGGTCAGACAAACAAAGGAATTCGTAGATCGCTTGCATGTAGGGGAGATCACGCATTCCCAAAACATCTTTGAGCCACGATCTCGACGAAACATTTGGAATAATGTTGTCCAATCGTTTTTTATTTATTTCACCGCCTCGAATGTTTAAAAAACAGTTCCACAGACTGTAACATATTCTAAAACCTTAATCCTGCTCTTAAAAACAACCTTAGACACATTAAAATCAAACACAACACTAGCACTATTGAACGAACGGAAGCATCTGTCCAATGGATTGTTAAATCCATATGTGGTTCTATGGCGTCTGATAAACAATAATTCACGCTCACGCAATTGTCGTGAAGGTGCATAAAACGATACATTGAATAACAGCGAGGGACAGTCGAGATTTTGCCAACTTTGCAGAGCACTCGGACGTACTAATGAGAAAAAATCGTCACATGAAAGTTTTCTTCCGAAACTCGCCTTCTTATGCGCCCACCTTTGCTAGAGAGTCCGCCTCCTCATTGCCTGAAATTGAGTAACGTGAGGGGACGCATGCAAAGGTTATCCTAAATGATCTTTCGACCAACGCACACATCTGCTCCCTTATTTTTGAAAAAAAAAAAGAAAGTTAAATGAGTGCCTCACTGTTGTCATCATCCAGAGGGCCTCAATAGAACTGAGACTATCCGAGAAGATGAAATAATGGTCCATGGGCAAGTCGGAAATTATCCCAAATGCGAAATTGAGTGCTGCCAGCTCAGCAACGTATACGGAACAAGGTTCCTGAAATTTCCGGAAGGCAGATGAGTATTCATTGTAGTCACAGAAATCAGTGGATCCATCAATGCACGACCCATCAGTGAACATTATTCTATTGCAATTGACATGGTCGAAGTTGACCTGCAACTCCTTGAATAGCCTGTTTCATGGAAAGTTTATAATCAATGGAGAAACTTCGATAAGTGATGCGTACACTAGGAGAGTTATAGCATGGAAGACTAATATCGGATGACATATAAGGTCTGTATCCGCAATAATCCGGACACCTCAAAACATGAATAAAACATAAATTTCGCATTATATTTCCGTCATAGTTGTTTATTTCAGATTCATGAGATGTGTTTTAACAATTCGTGAAGACAAAACATAGTTATTCGGTATTTGCATAAAATTTTCGAACTTTGCGCTAAATTCTGTCCATTAGGGTTTGTACAGACTCTTTAGAAATCGTAGAATCCGTCTTTGTCCAAATTTGCTGGAAGTGTTTGATGTCTTTGATTCCTTGCTTCTTTCCAGAAAGCTTCCGCTTCATCAGAGCCCAATATCTCTCAATTGGTCGTAGCTCTGGACAATTTGGCGGGTTTGACGTTTTTGGTACAATGTTCACTTGATTTGCTTGGTACCACTCCATCACAGTTTTAGCATAGTGGCATGATGCCAAATCGGGCCAGAACAAAGGTTTTTCTTTGTGACTTTTGATGAAAGGTAGCAATCGCTTCTGCAGACACTCTTTCTGATAGATCTCCTTGTTGATTGTGCATGTAGTGACGAAAGATTTACTCTTTTTGCCACACGTGCAAATTGCTTGCCACACAAGGTATTTCTTGGGAAATTTCAATGCCTTCTTCGTTTTACAATGCTCAGCTGTAGCATTTCTGGCCATAGCAGAATAAAAAGCCAGCCCTGGAAGCTGCTTGAAATCTTCCAGGACATAAGTTTCATCGTCCATAACAACGCATGAAAACTTCGTCAAATATTCGCAGTAACAACGTCGAGCCCGTGATTTTGCTGCCAAGTTCTGTTTGTCGTTGCGATCTGGAACTGTTTTTACTTTATACGACTTGAGTCCCAAACGTTGTTTTGATTTTTGGACAAAACCAGGTGACATCCCTATTTTACGAGCCACCGTTCGAATGGAGAGATTTGGTTTTTTCGTTGATATCCTTTTCACCTTTCGGTCCATGACAGGATCAGCGCGTCCAATGTTTTTGTCACTTCTCGGTTTCCTCTACACCGTCAAACGTTCCGAAAATAATTTGGGCACATCGTGAACAGTGGATTTAGGCAAATCCAATGTTTGTGCAAGGTCCCGTATTGACAAGTTAGGATTTGCCGTACGCCCGTACAAAATTCGCTCGCGCTCTTGTTTTTCTTTCGTCGCCATCTTGAATACTAAACATGAAATGTAAACATCAATCATAGTCTTTTTCATCATAGACTCTCCGCTATACCACAGTGAAATTTTTCATTCCTACGTGCAATAGTTCAAAAGTTACAATGATTTGAAGGTGTCCGGATTAATGTGGTTACAGACCTTAGTTAATATAGATTAGTAAGAATCGAGACTGGGTACTCAATTTGAGCATTTTTTCGGAGTTTTCAATCACAAGGTTGTTACTGATTCCACACTTGATCAGTATTCTAGAGAATTTATGGTCAATGGTCTTTGCAAGATTTCCGTACGTGGACATCTAAAGGAGATCGCAGCATAATCTACAAGCTGTTTTAGCGTGCATCTATTTTCCAAGCAGTTTTCAATATCTTTAACATAACAATTATAAACTAAGGGACTTAGATATAAGCCTTGATTTAAGCCCATGCTAAGGATGATTGAAGGTCATTTGTTTTTCTGACAGAAAATTATACAGTTATTTAAATTTTTTTGGTAAACCACTACTGTGCAGACTATCTGCCAGTATATCTATGGAAACAGAATCGAATGCGCCCTTAATATTCAGAAATACTGAAGCCAATTGCTCCTTGTGTACAAAGGCCAGTTGTATATCAGACGAAAGTAACGCTAAGTAATCGTTTGTTCCTTTACTCTATCGGAAAACATACTGCGTATTTTATAGCAAGTTGTTTGATTCAACCCAACGGTCAAGTCTAGGCAGGATAATTTTTTCTTACAATTTCCTTGAACATTATAGCATAGAGATCAGACGGTAAGAATTGTAATCAGACGCTGGTTTTCCAGGCTTTTGAATAGCTATTACTTTAATCTAGAGGTGATAAAAAGAGGCAAATGACGTATGGCTAAGAAGGGGATGGGCCTGGGATTGAGTAAGCAGAACGGGTAACCACTGAGCCACCAAGCAACGTCGATTTGTTGATGGAACTATTTTCTAGAAAAAGACATTTTCATTTCGATTTAAACTGTAACAATTGTTTAGATCGTGAATAGAAAATGATAATAAGTAATTGAGTGATCCAAATTCCTGAGCATCAATATGAACACAAGTGTAAAACATGCTCATAGTTTTATGTTTTATCTTTATGGTTGATGAGGAGTTCATCTGGTTTTTAATGATTTTAAGAATTACTCCACGTATTTTAACGGGGCTTCTGCTTAGCGGATGTCCGATCATCTGTCAAATTGTTCGAAAACATGTGAAAATCACATCATACAGCATATGTTATCTTATTTTGACTGATTCAGGGCTGACACCATCGAAAGTGACTCTGAAATGCATGTCGAGAGCACGGTCCGGAACGCCAAAATATACTCTACGAAAACTTGAATAAATTTCGAGGTGGCAGGCAGCCGACGTTGATCTTTTTGGTTTGCTTACACCTTACACCCCGACCTACATTACGTGTATCTTGTTATCAAATGCCATGTACATTATGTTCAGTGAAAACGAAATGCTTGGATACTCTATATCACGTAATATAGGCTGCAGTGTGAACGGGGTATTAAACCTCATTTCCATGAAGAGAAGGGAGTGGAGCAAAGTAGGGTATTTTTTGCAGACGTTTGTAAATTTACAAAACATCATTGTTTTTCACATGAACAGTTTGGTGTTCCAAGCAAAGCCTAATATAATTGATACACTAAGTCACCCTATATTTTGACAAGATATACTAATTGAAATATTTTTTAATCATATAA
Organism: Aedes japonicus; assembly: GCA_034211315.2. Classification (NCBI taxonomy): domain Eukaryota; kingdom Metazoa; phylum Arthropoda; class Insecta; order Diptera; family Culicidae; genus Aedes; species Aedes japonicus. The sequence goes on along the minus strand of JASCZW010000384.1, from coordinate 58,205 downwards.
TCGCACTCTTTTTTATGTAAAATTACTATTTTCTGTGATTGATAAAAATCTAGGAATATTAATTTAAATTCAAATTCTCCTACCTAACGACAGTAAAAAACTACTAGATTTTGATTAGATATTTGATTCATGAGTGAAAAATTTCTTGTATTTTCAAAACAAGAATTGAAATTCCCGAGAAAAAAGGTGAGATTTTCACCTCTTGGTCCAGACTGCCTCAGTGTGCGTCATACTGGCGCGGCTTTCCACTGGATTTGCGAAGAAATGTCACGTAACTGCTAGATGACATCCCTCAAATCACTAGTGACAAAAGTCGCGTTGGTTCTGAGAATAATCCACATTTTACGATGTTAATATCGACAAAACCTCGGATGTATATTCACCACGATATTCATAAAATAGGGAATGTTTGTGGAAATTGGCTTTGGGAGCCAGAACTACAACAGCCTAAATCTAGCCTGTTGTATGAAAGATTGCAAACAATTTCGTTGTTTACGCCTCTTTTGGCTTGAAATTAAACGACGGAAAATTTTACACGCTTATTAAAACTTATTATTTTTTCTGTGTTCTAAGTGGAATTAAATACTACAAGTTCATCGTTCATTATGTTAAGTAAGAACGCCAACGGAATAACTATAGTTGTCGGTAATAGGTATAGACCTATTTTCTCCTGTGAGTCGATAGAGGGAACCTTTTTCGTTGAAGATTTGAGCATGAGCATGAACACGATTGACCGCCCACGGGTTTTTTTCATATCTTTCTTAAGGTGACTTTCAGGCTCCTGGGCTAGTTCGCCATCAACTGCCCGCGGATGCCATTCCGTCATTGCCAGATCAGCTGTATTTACACAAAGAACCAACAGATAATATTTGGGACTAACATACATCCTCAATGTGTAAAAACTGGTAAAGTAGGGAATGGGAAGAAACGTGTTGATGTGATACTCACCTTGACAGAAGCCGAGAAATCCTCTGCACTTCCATAAGAAATCACTAGAATGTTGGATAGATGGGCAATAGAAAGCGGCAGGGTTCGTTTTGGTTAACGATACGCTGAAAGTATGTAACTAGCAATGTCCACCAAAAGCATGGAACCCCTCCAACAAGCAACCGAACATCAAACATCAGCTGCACCGCACCCCGAATAGTCCGACAAGACCTAATCACCGTAAACCTGTATAGGTAATAATTTCACTAGAGTACGCTTTTTACTACGGATATCTTGCAAATTGAGATAATAAAGCTCGATTCAAAGTAAATCTGGACGGTTGGAACAAAAAACGTTTGACAGCTATTTGTTGATATTTCATTGACAAAGAAATTGTTGAAAATTTTGTCTCGATTAATCGACGTATCTTGAAATTACGGATCATGGAACTTGATAAATGAAAATTCATTGTGCACAAACATCTAGAGAATCCTTCGTGGTCGGCCTGAAAAATAGTGTTAAAATTCCCAAAGTCAACGGGTGTCTTGTTATCTAACGTTACAAGGGTACTCTGAGTGTGGGCAGAGCACAACGCATCTATCATAAAAGTGGCACTAGTGACAAAGAGCTGAGGAAAAATGTGTTGAGGTACGTGAAAGGCTACCCAGGTGTCTCCATACGTGATTTGGCAAAGAAATACGATTCCAAATTTTCCACCGTGTGTAACATATTTCTAAGAGAAGGTGGTCTTTTTGTGCCAGTAAACATGGCCAAAATGCGAGCACGATTACAATATGAACGAGTTTTGACGAAATTTGATTTTGGCTGTATTTTAATGGATGGCGAAATATATGTCAAAACGGATTATAAACAAATCCCCGGATGAAAATTTTACCTTGGAACTGGTCGTGGGGATGTCCCTTCCAGGTATAAATTTGTTTTTGCTGATAAATTAGCTCGTAAACTAATGATTTGGCAAGATATCTGCAGTTTGGCCTTAAAACCAAGGTTTTCATCACATCTCACACAATGACGTCGAAGGTTTACATTAAAGAGTGCCTGAAAAAGCGGATTTTACCCTTCATTTGGCATCACAAGACCAACGTTATGTTTTGGCCGGATCTAACCTACTGCCACTACTCTAAGGAGGTACTAGAATGGTATGCTGCAAACAATGTTAATTTCGTCGCCAAAGAGATTAATCCTCCGAATTGCCTTGACTTCAGACTGATCGAAAAATATTGGGCAATTGTCAAGCGAAAACTTTGAAGATACGGTAATGAAGTGACAAATGCACAACAAAAGCGTTTAAAGTGGAATAAGTTCACCGGTACAGTGTCACCAGCGACTGTGCAGATCAAGGTGGCATCGATCACAAGTAAAGTGCGACAGTTCGTTCGAAACGGTGAAATGTAATAATTTGTTATATTCACAACAACATTTTGAAAGTTGAATAAATGCCGTTTTGTTTGACGTTTTGATCAACCGTGTATGTTGTTTACTCCTTGAGTTATGATCACTTGAAGGCATCCAAATTTACTGTCAATCGGGCTTTACAAGTTCGGCCGCTTCTCCGATTGGTGGCCCATCTCAGCATTAGTAAATCATATTGATTCTATTGATTCCAATGCTCATTAATGTGGTATCAACCGGGGGAGACTTGGTCCCATACCCAATTCCTTCCGGACCGGAAGAATTAATCAGCAAACTCTCCATTTTTCGTTGATGCTTTGTCGCGACAAATTCAGTTCTTATTGACTTTTTACCAAAGAAACAGGTTAAGCACCATGAGTTCCACGTACACGCCACGTTACGAGGTTGTGTTCCTCTGTACCCGAAAGGTCCAAAAATGTCTTATGCAGCGGCCGCTAAGTACTTCAGAAAGTCGCAAAGTACTTCGCAGAACCCTGGCTTATCATTGCGTCAAGGAGCAGCAAAATAGAAACGTACAGATACATCGTACGTAGCCTTCGAACAGTGAAGAAACGTGAAAATCACATGACAAACAACTTGCTTGGGTGAAGGACAATATAGACCGCAATTGGAGTAATCTTATTTTTACGGGCGAAGCTTCTATTTGGAGATAACCACCACTAACAGGTTGGTGCAGCGGACCGTTAAACTCAGTAAAAGTCCATCTTTGTGGCTACTTTTCGAGTGTGGGTTTCGGAACTTTGTATCAGATTATTTACAACCTATTTGGTATTTAACACGAGAAATTCGTCGCTATTTGAGATCCTTGCCAGATCAATTCGCAGTCAACTTGGTCGAAAGATGCCAGGCAATTATCGACGCCTGGGCACATTATTAATATAATTGCATCTTTCTCCGGTCCAAGTAAAATGTATCAATACCGGTATTTGAAACTTTTATGAAATATATTTTTCTACAACTTTACCTTTATACTTTCTTACTTAACAAATTGTATACCATATTTTTCAGCTTCCGAAACAAGTCTTGCTGATCTTCGTTGCTGGGGGTTCAAGGGTTGCTGATCTTCGTTTTTTTGTGTTTGTAGTTTTTGAGTCTACAGATTGTTATTCCATGTAATCAAAACATTACTCTATATCGATGTAAAAGAAGAAGAAAGCAGGCATATTCGATTGCAGAAAAAAATCATCATCATCATCAATTACCATTTTATTACTGGTACTTTTCAATTCAACTACGTCGTCAAATTATTGAAAGTTATTCGTTATTAAAACATGACCTGCATTCACATATCTATCTATCTGACCTGACATTTTATGAACAGCTGATTCCAGCTGAAACTACCGTGACTGCAACTCATGGTAAAACGAGCAGCTAGCAATACTCAACCAAATCCGTCATAAACCACGACGGACGTACGGGAAGCGTAGTTAATAAGGCGCTGTATAAACAAACGGGGAAATATTTAAAGAAATTCAAAAACTAGTGTTGATATGGGCAATCACTGAGCGTGACGACACGTCCATTCCGAAGGTGTATATGAGCGATGATGTTCAGTTCTCCCCCTTTTTAAGACGTATGATGCTCCTCGGTTGATGTGAGCTGCTCTCGAGACTCGGGTTTTTCGTACAGTAAGTTAGCCAACCATTTTAGCGCAGTTGTACTGGGGAGCAAATCATAAGTGCCACACGGCAGACGTCTATCGTGTGTGCCGTGCACACCTGGGTGCGCGATGGTCAGGGGGAATCCATAAAAACCAGGTGCTCAACTAAGGCCTCGAGGTGCGAGTGGTCGGGTAAAGACAATAAAAAAATCATATATTGTACTGATTAATTAATTAATTACACGGTCAATAGTAAGACACCGAGCGCGAGTGTGTGGCAATTAAATGATGAAATCGTAGAAGGGTAGAAGAAAGCTTAACGCAGTCAATACAAGCAGATGCGTAAACGAGGTGTTTCATATTTTGGAGAAACTAGGAAAAGGTTCAATTCGTTGAATTAATTAAGTAAAAGAAGGAACAACAATGTCCAATGGCAATTAGTAATGCAAATCACAACAAGTGAAATTGAAACTATGAAACTTGAAAATTTTCATTCAACTATTGAAAAACTTGACATTTTTCGACAATGCTGTTTTTTTATAAACAACAAAGCATCAAATCACATTGAAAAACAATGTTGATGTACTCAAATAGTATTTGTGTGATGTACTTTCCAACAACGGCCGTTATAAAGAATGCTTCAATTTTTTGTCAATGTTTTGAAATGTATGGATACATAAGTAATGTTGACGAATTATGCAATAAAAGCTGTGTTTAGATTATTTGCTGAATATTTCAACCAGGGCCGGCAAAAATCAATGCATCTGCTCTCAAATGAGCTGAAAATGCAGACAACCTGTCCGTTGAGCCAACTATCTTCGTGAATTTGAATTTTGAAATGACAGTATTCTGGACCAGAGCAACCGCAGAGTTTCGAAGAAATTATTTGGTTTTGTTGTCAATATCAATATTTAATTTCATCTAGGTGGGAGTAATTTTGAGTATCACATAAAAAACAATATTTGTTTCTTTTGATGTAGACCATGATGTGTAATTTTTAAGGCTCAGATCGATAGGCGCAATAAGTTACAATTACTACAAGTTGTAATTATGATAATAACGGACAGTAAGACTCTGCGATTGACACTATTCAAAATAATCAGTTTGGTTGAATTAAAATGACTTTGATGTTTGATAATCACTAGCGATTTTAACAAAGCTGACCTCGAAACTCAAACACTAATGATTATCAAGAAAGGAGTAGTAAAGGGTGTACTGTTTAAAATTTCCACACACAAAATTCATTCTCAAAATTCGAGTTTTTATCCGATTATCACCAAATTTGCAGGAAGTAGAATCAAATAAAGTTAGTTTTGACATCACTCATTTTATTTATTTCGCCTTTATTTTCGAATGCGCGAACCTTGGCTTTAACCCAGGCAATAAGGTTCTGCACGGCCTCAGAACCGCCAGTTCTTTGTATATTAATCCAATTTTTAAACCCTTTATTGGTTCCAAATTTATCAATATTTACATTTCATGTTATTCTAGGTACTCTCACTACTACTGTAAATCATCCTTAATTGTTGAAATATTTACCTAATTTTGTTTACATTGTTCATGCCTTAGCAGTTCAGTATTTTAAACAGGTTTTTATTCCTGCATGCCAGTTTAACAATAATAATCTTAAAACTAAAAAGAAACTAAAATTAATTTTACCTAAGCATAAAGGGAACCAATCATTGTAAAAAAAGATTGCAACGATTTTTGCCTGAAATTATGAATAAATTTGTTGGACATTTGTTCTAAATGTCGCATTCCATTTCTTTAAATAAGAAAGAAAATGTCTAAACAATTCTGCAGTCTCCTGAAAATGACACGAAGACTTCTTCCTTTAGCGAAAATTCCTGTGTCATCGGCAAACCAAGATTTCTGGCAACCCTGAGGCAAATAAGGTAGATCGGAATATGCTCAAGAATGCTCCACTTAGGAACTCCAGCTCTAACAGGTAGTCGATCAGGTTTGGAATTGTGATAATTTACCTGCAGAGTTTTGCCAGTTATAATTTTGAATTAATTTCATAACATAGAGCGGAAATGCAAGTTTTTCAATTTAGCAAACCTTTAGGCCAAATACTGTCGAATACTTTTTCTATGTCTAGAAGAGCAACTCCAGTTGAGCAGCCTTCAGATTTGTTGGGAATTAAATTAGTAACTCCTAAGAGTTGATGAGTAGTTGGATGGCTATGGCAAAATCCAAATATCTCATCTGCAAAAATTGAGTTTGTATTGATGTGAAGCATCAATCTATTCAAAAGTATCTTTTCAAAAACTTTACTTTTTGAAGGAAGTAAACTTATTGGTATGTAGCTTGAAGCTTCAGCTGGATCTTTCGCGAGCTTCAAAATTGGAACAACTTTGGCATTTTTCCATTTGTCATGAATTATATTAACCCATGCTTTCTTCATTTCTTCTACATTCTTCACCACTTTAGGTCGTTTTAGAAGGTGCCACTTCATAATGGCCCAGTGTTTTTGTACTGGGCGCAATACAGGAGTGTCTGGGGGAGAAGATCTTTCGGCACGAAACCGACATCATTCGCTATATACCACTCTAGCACTTTCTTCGTGTTGTGGCATGATGCCAAATCCGGACAGAAGATCGTCGGACCGTCTTGAACCTTCAGGAGAGGGAGAAGCCGCTTTTGAAGACACCTTCTAAATACACCTGTCCATTCATGGTGCTTGCGGTAACGAAAGACTTACTCCGCTTTCCACAAGTACACATCGCTTGCCAAATAAAGAACTTCTTGGCAAATTTCGACATCTTGTGGCCCAGAGGTTCTCGGGAACATCACACGTATCATTAGAAGTCAGTCATGAACAACTAATCTAAACTTGCCAGAGACACATGTCGCAGAGCATTATGAAAGTCCTGGACCCACCTAGTTCAGCTACGCTCGCTGCTGGTTCCATTTTTGTTCAGGCCGCATGTTCTAGTCATACTAATCATAACGACCCTATGTCTAAAGATTGTACTCGAAAACAATGCAACACTTTCATTTTGTATAACGGATGAAACTTTAGGTGGAACAAGTTATCGAGATGGCTTCCAAGCAAGAAGTGCTTCGACAAAAAATATGAGCGAAGTCGTGGAAAATCCAGGCCAGTCCCTCAGGTGAATCGCGAAACAGTTGCGAATCGACTGTGTCCCGTGTGGTAAATTTGACCGTGTCCCGTTCAAGGAGAACCAGACGATCCAGCGGCGAGCTGGCACCGGAAGAAAAGCGAAGCCGATCGACCCCGTGAACGCAAGGAAGGTAAATTATTACTTCAAGCGCAATCTTAACCATTCGATTCGGGTCGTGGCCAAGAAGGTCAATTCTTTTGTCTGGTTCATCCAGTGAAGACAATGAAGCGGGCCAAACATGATTTCTTCAAGCTACGGAAAGCATCTAAGCGAACCTATAAACAGAATACCCAAATCCCGTGCCGGTAGCTAGTACCGTGAGTAGTTGGTGCAGCCGAAATACATCGTAATGGACGACGAGACGTCCATTAAAGCGGACGCCAAGCAAAACCTCGGCCTGGAGTTTATCGTCGGCATGTTCCGCTTGGATGTTTCGGAAAAGTTCCAGAAGAAGAAGGTCGATAAATTTGCCAAAAAGTACTTGGTGTGGCAGGCGATCAGGCAAATTCAGCAAACCGCACATAACGATCGATACCATCAATGGTCAAATATATAAAGACTACATCTAGATGCGCCTGCTGCTCTACCTTCGGCCCCCAGAAGGTGACGTTCTGTTTTTGCCTGATCTGGCATCGTGTCATTACGCGAAACCGGAGATGGAGTAGTACGAAGCCAACGATGTTGAGTTTGTGCCGAAAGTGGCGAATCCGCCATGTTGGGCCAGCTTTGGGAAGGTCTTCAAAAACGTCAATTATTTGAAGAAAGAGTGGATGAAAGTGTCTAAGAAAGACTGGATGAAAGTGTTGCATAGGTTTTGATGGGTAGCGTTAAGTCCAATGTGCGGGCGTTTAGCCTAGCAAGGTTGAATAAACACACTTTGCAAAAACATAGCCAATATGTGTTTATTTATTCCCTGAGAGTATCAAAAATATTCAACTTGAAATGATTTTGGTGTGTTCACTTCAGCTTTAAATCTCGTTCACTGAGACCTACTGAAAACTCGACGATTGAGCATCTGTGAATCGCTATATGCACACAACGCGATTCCTCCCAATCGTGTTAATAACAGCATCCTAATAGTCAAACCCGTGCCAAGACCCGTGCTTTCTCTGGTTTGGATCAACTTTCAAATGGGAGGTGATGACGGTAGCGTCATTTTGGGTGATTTCAACCTCCGCACTTTTCCATTCTCCAAGCGCCTGATCAGGTCGTCAGAAATTGCAAGCATCATCCACCTCTTCTCGTTAAGCTGGAATTCTACTCTGCGCCAACCTTAAAAGACTACGTCGAAAACGTTCACTGCGCCTTCAATAAAGCTGACTTTAAGGAAATGGATAAACCTGAGACGCTCGGTAACGGGAATGTAAACTTTGCTGCTTCAACTATGTACGGCGTTAAGCTATATGCTGTTGACCAGTTCGTGCCGAAAAATCAACCGTACGCCTGCGAAACCTGCTTGCTCGAATTCCGAACTCTAACATTTGAAACGACTGAAAAGGGCTGCCCTGAAGGAACATTCAACTGTCATACAGATTGAACGAAGACTAACTACGAGCTTTCCAATAACAAATACAAACGTCTCAACGACTGCTTGCATAATGTCCAATCAAAATCAGCTGCAGGGTCATCTGAAAGCCAATCTTAAGAATTTCTGACACCAAGTAAACGAGCAACGGAAACGAGCAAACGGGATTGTCTTCTTATATTACTGACGGCGTCAGAAGTCAACTCCATCGAAGCTGTCACTAAGTGTCTTCTCTAACAAAATTCTTAAGGAACAGGATATTGCAGCTGTCACGAGTAACTTTCCTCGTATGTCTCTATTTGGAACATCATTTTCCATCGATTGTGCCACCGTGGTTTTGGAACTGGTCCTGATAGTATTCCCTCACTTATCCTGAAACACTGACTAAATACTCTTGCGACGCCTATAGCCAGAATTTTTAATTTGTCATTAACTTCAAGCGTTTTCCCTTACTGCTGGAAGGAATGTTTCGTTTTCCCTATTGGCAAAAAAGAATGCTAACGAACTACCAATAATTACCTCGTAACTGCTGCGCCGGGTGCCGTCTCTGGACTGTTCGGACTAATTGTTCTGGAAAAGGTGGTTCAGAACTACTCGCATCTCATGGCATAGGTTCAACACGGATTGCCCGGATGCCCAAGCGATCAACAGCGACTAATCTAACTGCCTTTACTTCGTTTATTATTAGTAAAATTGAACTTCATGTAGACGCCATATACACCGACCTCTCCGCTGCATTCGATATGGTGAACTGCGAGATTGTCAAATGCGAAATACTATACAATGGGCATTCACGACAATCTTCTTGTTTCGCCTCGTTTCTACCCGAACATAAACGTCTGTAAAGATGGGCATCTATGCTTCATCACCTCTCCCCGTTACATCTGGAGTTCTTCAAGGCAGTCATTCGGGGCCATTTATTTTTTCTAATGAGACGTGATGTGCAACATCAGTGTAACGATTAACTATATCTGCAGGACTATCCTCAGCAGGTTGCTGGGTAATTCCTTTTTCTGCTGTTGTAACGTTTGCATTAAAAAAATGGACTGCTGTAACGTTTGCAATAAAAAAATGGACTTTTTTTTCGGATGGTAATAAAAAACAGCTAAGACAGATAATTGCTTTTGATAAATTTCCCATGGAAGGTAATTGTTTAAGCTTACTTGCAAATAAAATCTACACCCTTGCGAGCGGTCTTCCGGCATTTAACCGGAACATTCGCCATGGCGGACAAAAACATGCGTGTAGGCATGTTTTTGAGTTCTTTCTTCGTTTTATTTATCAATTACTCCTCAGTTTTCACGACAAAATAGTTGGCGTAGATCTTACGCTTCAGGTTGGCCCAGAAATTCTCGATGGGACGCAGCTGGGGAATGTTGGGCGGGTACGCCAGCTTGGGTACCACATCGATATTCAGCCACTCCACCTTCTCCAACGACCGCTTCGAGTAGTGGGCTGACACCAGATCCGGCCAGAACACCGCGTCTTCGCCCTTTCTTGATGAACGACGCAACTTTCGGCAGGCATTTCGTACTATAAATTTCCCCGTTCTTTTTGGAGAATTTGGTGTTTCAAATGAACTTCACCTCGGGGCACACTTCCTTCGTAAGGGAAGTAAAAGAAGAAGTGCTCGGCCAGTCGTTGCCATTCAGGGTGAGATAGGTCTCGTCGTCCATCAATACCGCCACATCGCGATTCGCCGAGAAAATCGAGTTGGCCATCTTCTTCAGAGGCTGCCGCTGCGTCATTTCCTGCAGCTTCAAAACTAGTGGACGCGACTTCCGCTTCCTGACATGTATGGTCATGTCGTCGGCCGTCCAGAACCGGGCTTTCGTTCGATGCTCTGATTGTTGTCTAATAGTGCCAAGATGTTGTAGATGCCGAAACGGGCGTATCCGGCGTCCACAAAGTGCCGCAAGATGTCCGTTATCGACGCGGCGGGGTGCTGTTCTTTGAACGTGCACACTTCTGAACGGAGTTGCTTTACTGTTTTTGCCAACACGTTTAGATTTCGACTGATAGAGCTATCGAATTTGGTCTGTTGACTCATGGGTTACTACTATGATTGATGCTGCATGGGTAGTTTCTTCAGTGCAGGTGAAAAATCGGCAATTTTTGTCCATTTTTTAATGCAAACGTTACAATGCTCGCTCATCACCATGAGGCATCAAGAGTGAACATTAATGTTTTTGGCTAGAATGAAAGATATGAAGAGAAAGTTTTGATAGTTCCGTCAGTGTGCGGCAGGCTTGAAAATAGAACAGATGTTTTAGGAAAATTGAGCGAAAAGGGCATGTTTACAGTGGTACTCGAACCAACGACATTTTTGCCTAACATCCCACTGCGGGGTAGGTCGAAGCACGGACTAAGTCCGCCACTTCAACAGACAAAAATGTCCGGTTAGAAGACGCTCATGTACCACTGTGGCTTGTATAGTTATTCTAGCGATCTATTGTGTGCACTCTGTTTATTGATGCGCACATGGGAGAGAAACTCTCTCCTTTTTTGGGTTTGTTTTTGATTCGCAACGACTGACGATCACTAAAGTTTTTCTCGTCGTCTCCAACGTAGAGACCTCGGAGAGAAACACCGTGAAGCGATGCGATACTGATCTGTTCCATTTCCAAGCCTGCCACACACTGACGGAACTATCAAAACTTTCTCTTCATATCTTCCATTCTAGCCAAAAACATTAATGTTCACTCTTGGTGCCTCATGGTGATGAGCGAACATCTCTTTCTACATCATAATCGTTACTCCACGCACGGAGAATACATAACATAACAATTAATGTATAGTTCAACATATTATAGACATCAAAACCTTAGAATATTGGAGAAGGTTTAAAAATTTAAAAAAATACCACATGGATTTTGGATGGACGATTATAATTGAAATCTTATCACCTAAATTACCTGTATGTGACACAATCCAGATCAATTTTCCGATCTCTGTGAAATACGTTTACTATGACGTCTATCTCCTGCTTTTGATTCGTGTATTTTTTTTTTCCCCGAACTGGACATCAAGCTACCGACAAATTTCATAAATATACGTACATGTACTGATTCATTTCTTTCAACAATTGTCTCGTTCCAGCAGAAAATGTGTCGTTTTCGGATATTTTGGGCTCATCACAATCGTCACAATCTACCTCCAACTCGTCATCAGTCGGTGCCAGCAGTAGTAACAGCAATAACTGCAATATTTCATCAGGCACGAACAGTGGTTCCCATCAGCAGCCATCGCTGGCGTCTTTTTCGTCTCTTGGATGTCCTGACAGCGCCAGCATACTGAGCCTGAGTGGATCCAACGCGGCCTCGTCGCCAGTTATCAACACCAGCAATCCCTTCCATTTTTCCGGTTTGTCAATGTCCAGTTCCAGTCTGAGCTCACCGGAGATTGGCAGTAATGGAGGCAATGGAGGAGGTGGTGGAGGCGGCGGAAGCGGCAGCGGTGGTCAATCGCCAACCTACTACGGCAGCAGTGTGCACTCGTCGAAAAACTATGACGATTTTCGGGTGAGTGGAATGAAGTGTATATTTCTGTCGGTTTTCTTCTATTCGTACAAGTCAATTAGCGAAAGAGTCAATTGAAATAGAAAGGTGATTAAAAGTGCACAACTATTTTTTGGCAAGTGATTTGGGAAACTTCTTTGTTGACTGATGTCGTCCTGGGCTTTCTTTCTTTTATACTTTGGCAAAACGCCAGGGGTAGAATAACCGCGAATAGTTTCTAGCTTATACTTCGGCAGCTGTTGCTTCTTGGCTTTATTTATAGTCCGTAGGTTAACTGTTTGGATACACAAAAATGCACTTGGGCTTAGGAATGTAATGAAGGATAAAATTGTCACTAAATTCAGATACAATGGCACGGTAAAACTGGGAAGGATGGGCGGTTGAAAATAGAACAAGGTATTTTTCGTTCATCAAGGCTTTGCTGCATAGCGATAGAAAATAGCAGAGAACTTTGAAGAAAGCTCGAAGTATCCTATAGCTTAAATCATTATTGCAGAGCAGCTGACGCATTTTTTTTTAACTTCAGTTTTCTCATTTTTCTCGGGCCGAGTCTAAAAACTAATTTAAAAAAATCAAAAACGAAAGTGTTTTAGTGCACATTGTAAAGCAGTACATGAGGAAATTTTCCTGCCAATTCCCAGAACTTACTAAGCTCATGGAACATGGAATATAACTGTTTCCTCGTCATAAAAACGGGGAGGGAGAGGACGGCAATAGCATTTGTTTTAAAGCGTGATTCGATAATTATACCGACAGTTTTTTTTCCACCTCATTACTTCCTTTTCGTCCTCTTCTTTGATCTTCCAAAGTTCGTGCTTTTCCCAATAGGTTTCGATTGAACGTAGATCAGGACGTAGTTGATGAGTCCATGTCTTTCAGTACAAAATCCACAGCACTAGCTGCATAGCACTCTTGCGTGGTTTTGGAGTAGTGGCATGAAGCTAAATCCGGCCAAAATAACGATTTTGCATCGTGGTGTGATCCAAAAACAGCAAAAATCGTTTTGAAAAGCACTCATTTTTTCTTAAAGGTTTTTGGAATCTCACCATAAATGGTACCTTTATGGCACGAATGCTTCACTTTAAGACCATATGGCTCGCCAAATCTGGTACTTTGAAGTAAATTTCGGCTGCTTCTTCGGTTTGAAACAGTCATAGACAGCAATCTTGTTCTTACACGTGAAATATTTCTGTCCCGGCAACTGCTTAAAATCTGCTTTGATGTAGGTCTCATCATCATTGTTTCGAGTTTTAAAGTTTTGGTGTTGCTGGCTATTTGGAAAGTTTTGCACCTTGTAAAGGGTGCCTACAGTTAAATTGCATCGCTTTAAACTCGTCCTCAAAAACAAGTCTCTCAACCGATTGTCATGAAATATTCAGGGAATAAAATACAATGTGTAATCTTGGTTAAGATATTTTTATTTCACTGTATTTCTTTACCAAATCCCAAAGCCTGAACTTGCTTCTTAACACCACGCATAAGATTTTATACAGCGCTTGAACCGACATTTTTTTTCCGCTTTCAACCATGACTTAAATATTTCCTGTTCTGTGGTTTAGGATGCTTACGAAGTTCGTGCTTCATTATAACCCAATATTTTTCAATTGGCTGCAACTCTGGAGAGTTTGAGGGATTAAGATCCCTCTTCAAAAACTTGACACCATTCGTCTTGTACCACTCCAGAACATCCTTAGAGTAGTGACAAAAGGCTAGGTCCAGCCAAAAATTGTAGGAACGTTGTTTGTTTTGAGAAACGGAAGCAGTCGTTTTTTCAGGCATTCATTCATGTATACTTGACCATCACATACAGTTGGAGTTGTCACGAAAGGCTTGCTCTGTTTACCACACGAAACTTTTGGTTAAGTGCAGCTTTTCCGCGACATCCCGAACGGAACAGTTATGATCCTTCACACAGCACGAAACACTTTTTCTACCACTCACCTTCTTCCGATCGACAGTTAAACGTTCCCCGACACGAGATTATGACACGAGACACTGTAGACTGGTGAATTTTCAACATCTTTCCGATGGATCGGTGCGAAAGAAGTGTGTTGTCGAGGTGCGTGTGCAAAATGTTCTAGCGCACTTGCTGTTCCTTCGACTCCATTTTCGAAACAACGACACAATTCACAATGAAACTGATGCAGTGTAAACAATACACGCTGAGGTCATTTCACCCAAAATTTCGTTGAAATCAACCCAAAGGTCGAAATGTTACAGGTTATTGAAAGAGATGCAACTTAACTGTGGACACCCTTTATTTTCTCAATCGTGTCTTGATTCTCTCAACCAAAATTTTAAAAAAGCAAGATTGTAATACAATTTTGCATTATTTTGTTTCATTTCTCGCTGTGCGTCGTTACTTGGAGTAAAAATGCAAAATTGATTGGCAACACAGACATTTGTTTTGAAATATTGAATGTGAGCGTGAGATTGTGCAGTGGTATTAGTAGTTGATATCGTTGATGAAGTAACTTCATTGTGTGTCGTAGTTGTCCAAGTAACTCGTGTTTTACCCGTGTTAAATTGTTTTTATTTTGTCGTGTTTAGTGGCGCTTAATTTATTATTGTATCATCCGTTCCTACGAAACAAATTTTGTTTGTCTGGTGCCAATTCACGTATTTAATTCGGGTTTTAATTTGCATGTGTTGTGTCGTTTGCTGCGTCATCGCATTTTGATCGCTCCGCAACCCATTGTCTGCTGGCCAATAGCAAGCCTATTGTCGTTCACATTGAGCCAAATCCGTCCCCGTTGTGCTGTTTCTTGCGGTACTGCGGTGTGTGCATACCTAAAGGCGATTTCCCGAAACAACGTGTGTGACGATGAACGGAGAAAAAAATTGCGCCAAGTGCTGCGAAGCGATCGCTTGCATTGAATTCGTTTCTTGCCGCGGATATTGTGGTTGCATGTTTCACATGACATGCGCGAATGTGTCTCGGGCTCTTTTGGGATATTTCTCGCCTCACCGCAAGAATTTGTTCTGGATGTGTGACAAATGTGCTGAGCTGTTCGGAAATTCACATCTCCGTTCGATTACAAAAGTGGCCGACGAAAAATCACCGCTAGTGTCTCTCACAGAGGCTATAAGCAATCTGCACACCGAAATAAAGCAGTTGTCGCAAAAGCCCGTGCCTTGTATTCAATCACCATCGACTAAAAACTGGCCCCAGATCGGTCCTATCCGAGCTGCCAAACGACTTCGTGGACCTGATTTGGCACATAAAGTAACCGAATGCCAATCTGGTTCGAAGCAGCTAGACAGCAGTGTGAAGTCTGTTCCAGTCTGCGCAAAGCCAGTGCACAAATTTTGGCTCTACCTGTCTCGCATACGGCCGGATGTTACAAATGAGGAAGTTTTGGCAATGGTGAGAGCAAACCTTGACACTACCCAGGATCCGGAGGTTGTTAAACTGGTTCCTAAAGGAACTGACACCAGCAGCTTGACCTTTGTATCATTCAAAGTCGGACTGGACCCATCACTGAAGACAAACGCACTGAATCCATCGACGTGGCCGGAAGGAATCATGTTCCGTGAATTTGAGGACAACTCTGCCCAAAATTTTCGGAAACCGTCAGCAGTTTATTTGACGCCAACATCCAGGACACCGCCTTCAGTGAGCATGAAGCAATAAACTACAGTACATCACACGTTTGTAGACCGGAACGCACCGAACATAGCACTGTGGAAGCTCTCAACCCCCCCCCGCCGTAGTCGAGTCATTCCTGTCAGCGACCAGCAGCCGTCCCGACCCTACGTGTGGGAGTGGGGAAAGAGTCTTCCAAAACGTGAATACAGGCAAGTACGAATGCACTAATTGCCCGCCAAGACCTGATTCGCCTTCCGTTTCCAGCATTATCTCATTGATTCCTGACGCATCTCAGCAACCACAGCTTGACAGACGAACACCGGGACGCACCGAACACAGCGCTATGGAAGCCCTCAACCCCCCCACCGTAGTCGAGTCATTCCAGCCAGCGACCAACAGCCGTCCCGACCCTACGTGTGGGTGTGGGGAAAGGGTCTTCCAAAACGTGACACAGGCAAGTACGAATGTGCTATTTGTCCGCCAAGACCTGATTCGCCCACCGTTTCCAGAAATTTTACACTGATTCCTGACGCACCTCAACAATCACAGCTTGAGAGAAGAACACTTGGACGCACCGAATATAGTAATTTATGGGTTTACTACAAAAACGTCCGTGGGCTGCGGACCAAGATCGACGAGTTTTACTGCAATACCGTGGATTGCAATTTTGACGTTATCGTTTTAATTGAGACGGGGCTCGACGACGCAATCAATTCAACGCAGCTTTTTGGGAACAATTTTAATGTATACCGATGTGACCGAAGCCAAATGAACAGCAGTAAATGTCGTTTCGGAGGAGTTCTTATTGCTGTGCATCATCGGTTTATCAGTAGCAGTGTTGAAGGTCCAGCGGAGAAACGTTAGAACAGGTATGTGTATCGATGAAGATTGGTTCCAAACGACTTTTGCTTTGTGCCATTTATGTTCCTCCAAACAAAAGTAAGGATCTCAGTATACTGACCGGGCATATTGATTCGATCCATGAGCTTGTCAACAGAGGCTCTGACAACGATTGTCTACTGGTATGCGGTGACTATAATCAACCTGGAGTGACCTGGAATTTTTCTGATGGCCAGATTCAACCCGTGAACTCTATATCTTCATCGAGGGCTAGCACGATCTTGATTGACGGTATGGATTTCTTCAACATGCATCAAAGAAATCTCGTGCACAACCACCTAGGACGCATTCTCGATTTGTTCTATAGCCCAATGGATCTTCCTGTTGAAATCTCGAGTTCTGTTTCACCACTCTTACCGATTGACCTTCATCACCCGTCACTGGTTGTCTGTGTACCATCTTTAGTTGATGACGATGTACCATCGCATGGTGTGAATGAGAATGTTGTGCGGGCGTTAGACTATAACAAAATTGACTTCGATGCTCTTTGGGATTTTCTTTCTGTCATTGACTGGGATGTTCTTTTTGCTGGACTAAATGCTGACGAAATGGCTGAAATGTTGTGCGCTGTACTAAATGATTGGATAGACACGAATGTTCCTTATCGTCGTTCCGCTGTTTCTCCTCCATGGAGCTCTGCTTTGCTACGAAAACTAAAACGAACACGAAATGCTTCACAGCGTAAACTCCGGCGATACCGTTCCCTGGCAAATAAGCGTAGTTTTCACTTGGCATGTAATGAGTACCGTAAACTTAACTCGTCACTCTACAAATCTTACGTTTTACGGGTACAAACTCACTTAAGGCGAAACCCCAAGAGTTTTTGGAGTTATGTAAATTCAAAGAGGAAAAATACTACTACCAGCTAGCGTGTTTTTGAATGATTTTGAAACGTCTATAAGTAAGGAAAAATGTGAAATTTTTGCTACTCATTTTTTGTCAGTGTTTGCTGCGGAAAGTATTAACCCGAGTGAACTTAACTCCGCTGTTTTGGACGTCCCATTGAACCTTGTAGACGTGGATATTTTTGAGATAACGCCCTTGATGGTAAATAATGCCATCAAGAAAATAAAATGTACATTCTCACCTGGACCAGATGGTATTCCGTCTTCAGTGTATTGTCGCACCAATGGAGCTCTTGTCGAGCCGCTCTGCAGGATCTTCAACAAATTTCCCGCAGTCTTTCGAATCGAAATTTTCCGCAGTCTGGAAGGAGTCTTTGATGGTTCCGGTACACAAGAAAGGAGACAAACGTGACGTTAAAAACTACCGGGGAATCACTAATCTGTCAGCTGCCTCTAAATTGTTTGAGATAATAGTGAGTGGTTTCATTCTCGAGCGCACCAAATGCTACATCACTGGCGACCAACATGGTTTCATGCCTGGACGTTCGGTTACCACCAATCTCCTAGATTTTACCACGACCTGTTTTGATCAATTGGAGAAAGGAGCACAAGTAGGCGTCGTCTATACTGATCTAAAAGCAGAGTTTGATACAATCAACCATGAAATTCTGCTGGCGAAGCTTTCAAAACTCGGCACATCGGAAAGATTGACATCATGGCTGTGCTCGTATTTAACAGACAGGGCTCTGCGAGTAAAACTTGATACAAGCACTTCCTGTTGCTTTACGAACTCGTCAGGTGTTCCACAGGGAAGCAACCTTGGACCGCTGCTGTTTGTTTTATACTTCAACGACGTATTGCTTCTACTAGGAGATGGCTGCAGGCTTGCGTATGCTGATGACTTAAAGCTGTTTTTTGTGGTACGGACTGCCGAGGATTGTTGTCGTCTTCAATCATTATTGGATCGATTCACTGATTGGTGCCGTCGGAATAAACTTATGATCAGCATTCCAAAGTGTATGGTAATGTCGTATTACCGCATCAAGCAGCCGATTGTTTTCGACTATACCATCAATGGCGTCGTTCTACATAGAACCGACCAGTTCAGCGATTTAGGTGTTCTACTGGATCATAAATTATCGTTTAACCTCCACCGCTCTGCTGTGATTTCTAAGGCTAATCGCCAGCTAGGGTTTGTGTCAAAAATCTCAAGAGACTTCAATGACCCGTACTGCCTGAAAGCTCTCTATTGCTCACTTGTACGACCAATCCTAGAAAATGCCGCCTTGGTCTGGCTTCCTTATCAATTGACTTGGAGCTTGAGGATAGAAACAATACAGCGCAGGTTTATCCGGATGGCATTGCGTAATCTACCATGGCGTGATCCGCAAAATCTCCCGCCGTATTCAGATCGCTGCAATCTGCTGCAATTGCATACTTTGGAACGCCGACGGAAAAATCAACAAGCGGTTTTTATTGCTAAACTTCTGAATGGAGAGGTCGACTGCTCGAGGCTTCTCTCTCAACTGAACATCCGAGTTCCTCCGAGAGCATTACGGAGTGGTACTCTTCTTCAAACCCGATTCCATCGAACAGCGTTTGGAAACAACGAACCTCTAACAGCTATGATGCGAGCGTTTACGACTGTCGAAGAATTGTTTGAATTTGGCGAATCTTCAGCTCACTTTTTGGCTCGTGTTTGTAATGCCCGTTTTATTTAGTTTTAAGTTTGTGTCATGTAGACAATAAGTCCGATGAACTAAATTAATTAAATAAATAATTAAATAAATAAATAAATTAGTTGATGAATGTGAGATTGGAGTCCGAAAGTCAGATGGCTCACAAAAATAAAACACGTAAGATTTGGTACCGAGATTCGAACCCTGGTCACTCTTGATGGTAATCATTCAGCTAATTCAACCAGTTGAAAGCAATGGAATAAAACCCTACAATTGGGTCGCTTGGCAATGCACTCAGCGGTACAGCAATGAAGTAAATGTATAGATTTTCTACCAAGCTGTGTGCAAACTGTCGCTCGCACACACAATTGCATGGCTTCGTTTATTTCATAAAACGCTTTGTCGATGGTCAAACACTCCATGGCGGAATTCCAACAGTGGCTAATAGCGTTGCGGCATTCTGTGGTATCGATTCACCCATATTGAAATGTTGGTGATTATTGAACAAAGACCCTACGGTTGCTTCGACTGCCGAAGCAATAAACTGTACTTCGAAAAAACTGTTCTGAGCTATCTGTGTCCTGCCAGCCACTTGCATACACTTGCATGGCTTCGTTTGTACCATTAAGGGCTTACACTGAAGCATTCTTGACGGCAGCCATTATCTCAACATTTAGAATTGATATAACTCAGAGTCGGTACTAGATATTGAAAATTTATTCACATCAGTTTGTTTGCTTACTTGCTGTGAGCAATCTGATAGAGTTCGATTCGATGTTCATTCACTAACAATCGAGATTTATCAATTTGAAATAGAAAGGTAAGTTTGCGAGAGAGAGATAACAGATAGGGAAAAATACATGGAGCAGCGATTCACCTTAAACGCTCTGTGAATCAAGATTGGAATTTTTTTTTTAATCATGCGGATTTCTCAAGACATGATTGCAAAACTGTAATTGCATTTTTTTTACCACGTTTGAACTTCTGGGTGTAGAAGCCAGATCCGGCCGTCAAAAAGAAGGAATCTTATGTTTCCGATATAGTAGAATAAACCTTTTCTGCAAGCAACTATGAAACTATGGTGTACTTCAACATTTCTTATTCCTTTTGTGTAGAAAATGGAAGAGACCATGCCACATTTGCAAACGATTTGTGAAACGTGCATCTTCTCATCATAGACGAATTTCACGCCTACTCATCCAGTGGTTGGCAGCACCCTCTCAGAATCTAATGAAACTTTGTGGAAGTGTAGACTATGTCTTTTCAAGCAACTTTGCATACTTAGGCCGTTCCCAACGCTGTTTTACTTTGTATGGGCTGTTTTAATTTACAACTAGAACTGAAACAAGCCATTCCCAATGATGTGTTGCAATTCTACTTTTCGAGCAAATTTTTGCAACAGATTTTCAACTGCTCGACAGCTCTGTTTTATTTTCAACGCGATTTGAAACACGGATGCAACATTGTTTTAAACTGGGTTTCTTTGTAGTTGTGGCAGCTGTTATGACTGATGACTGTCAAATTAGCGGTATTTAGTTTGTTTTGCAAGTGATTTTTTTAACGCGAAATTAAGATCGACCAATATTTTTAAAACATGGCATTGCGATTAACTTGTTTTTGTTTTAATTTTGACAGTTCCAAAATTTAAAACTGGCAAGCAGTTTGCAACAAACATGAATTTCAGCGTTGGGAACGGCCTTAGTTTTTTCAAAATTTATGTAGACTACCATTTGAGAAGGGCTTAAGTTTTTTGATCGATTTTTTTTCAAATCAACGTAACTCAACAAGAAAACAGACTTAGAAGTGATGTATGGGTGACTTTTCGAAAGTTGTCTTAGCTTTAATGAAACAAATTATAAATATTGTAAAATCGATTCTTACACACTAAAGAAAAATATTTTAAAATTTAAAGTCAATTTGCAAAAAAATGCGATCTTAGAATTGGACGATTTTTTTTAATAAAGGCAGTATAATTGTCTTAAAGTTCGCCATACATTGCGAGATGGGCACAATGAGCACGCCATACATTACGAGATGGGGGGCGGAAGGAAGGTCAAGATTTGTTACAGAATGTGTAAAAGGCATGGGAAAAATTATGATAGAGGGGGGCTGATAAATCTAAAGGAATAGCGGACGCTATATTTGAATCGGCATATCCTTTTAAAGACGACTCAAATAAAACGTTTTATGAATTTTCGAAATACTGTTTATGTCAATGAAAACTCATAGGTTCTTGCTTGGTAAGGGTTTTATTTCATTTATTTTTTATATGTACATCTTCACGTGTACATCTTCTTAGTGATTAACATAGCATAAACAGTAACATAGCTTTATATATTTAATTTATAAATCATTCACATTCAAAGTAAATTTCTTTGGATTATCCTTTGAATCAGAATACCTGTTAGCTGAAATTTGATTTTCTGAAATAGGTACAAAGCAATGAACCTGTGTAACAGGTATCTTTATGTGGCTATAGAACTCCTCAAGTTCTTCTGACATTTTTTTTATACTGTTCAGATGATATGAAGCAGAAACTCAGTTTGTAATACTTATATTTGACTATTCAACTGCCCAGTCATATAGTTTTCGAGGAGTTTTGATTGTGTTTCCATTATCTTGGACGATTAGCAATTTCTATACAAACAACTGAACTGCTATTGAGTCATGGGTCAATACTTAAGATATTATGATAAAGCTGTTGTTTTCCAATTTATTGTCCTTCTTGTAATATACTTCAAAGGTTTGGTAATATACAGGATCAACCACCTGATTTAATTGTATTATAACTAAAGTTTAAGAAATTAATAATTGAAAATAAGCCCTTTCCATATAGCACCTTTGATTTTTAAAACATTCAAAGAACCTTAAAAAATCCAAATTGTCATTATAATTAAATTTAACTAGTAAAAATAGGACATCAAAAATTTGTTGTTAGGAAAACTTTTTTTTTCCTTAAAAGTGCCCATCTCGCAATGTATGGCGAACTTTTAGACAATTATATTGCCTACACTCAAAAAAATCGACACGTTGTTTTCACGTAACTTCCACCTGAACACGTAACCAAATTTTCTTCAGTAAAATCAGGTAAACATTACATACCAGTGAATTGTACGTGAAAAATCACGTAACATTTTTGTGATTTTCACGTCGAATGTGAATTCCGTGGAAAGCATGTAGCTCTAACGTGAATTCCACGTGTTTATTACTGGTTTTGGCAGTGGATGTAACGTGTCGATTTTTTTGAGTGGATATTAAGAAAATACATTTTTTTTTGTGTGTAAGAATCAATTTTACAATTTTTTTCATAAAAGTAAAGAAAATTTAATAAAAGTCACCCATACAGTCTTTTCCTCTTTAAGTTATGTTGACATGAAAAATGTGTTGTTAGAAATACTTTTTTTCCTTTTTAGTGCCGATCTTGAAATGAATAGCAAACTTTTAGACAATTATATTGCCTTTATTAAATTTTAAAATATTTTTTTTTAAGAATAGATTTTTCAATTTTTACGATTTTTTTCATAAAATTAAGTTATTAAGTTTTGAGTTATGTTGATTTAAAAAAAAATCGGTCAAAAAACTTAAGCCCTTCTCAAATGGTAGTCTAGATAAATTTTGAAAAAACAAAGTAAACAAAGTTGCTTGAAAAGACATAGTCTATACCCAACCACAAAGTTTCAATGGATTCTGAGAGGGTGCTGCCAATCACGAAGACGAGTTGGCGTGAAATTCGTCCATATTGAATTGAGACTCTCTTCCCAATCGATTTTGTTTAGAGTGGAGGCTCTAGCAGTGTTTTGGAATCCTTTTTCACGTACGTTTCGTCGTCAATCAAAACAAACTGGGAGGGATTGTCCAAAATACGGTTGTACAGCTTCCGGGCCCTCATTTTGCCATGACACTTGCAGTGGTACTATCTGCTTCCTGCGTGTCTTCAAATCATTCATTTTCGTAATTCGCTGTGTTATCCCGATGCTGGTCCTGGGAAAAATTATCACTTGTTCTAAAAATATAAAAAAAACTGAAACCACCCTTTTTTGAACTATCACTAGTAAACGCTAGCAAATTCAATCAAATTCCACTACAGAAAGCTTATCTTTTGACAGGCCTATTTCTTCTGCGATTTACAGACTTCTTCACTGGACGTTTACTAGTGATAGTTTAAAAAAGTGATCATCTGAAGTGTTAATTTAAATTTTACTAGTTTTCCAATAACAATCGTTCTACTAATACGCTCGTAAAAGTTTTTTTTTTAAAAAGAGTATTCTAACATGTGTTTTAATATTATATCTCTCTTCCAGTTCGACAATGACATCAGTCTATCCGGATCAAACGGCGCAAACAGTTTAACCTCTGAGACGTTAAAGCTGCTGCAGCGTAATATGGGCAGTTATGACTGCTCCGTGCCGACTTCCCCTAACACCTCCTCCACGGAGCTTTGCACACGATATTTTCGCGGATCGCAACAACTCAGCGACCTGAATCAGAGCTTCGAGGCGAATAGCACATCCTCCCTCTTTGGTGGTAATCAGTCTATGTCACGTTCCAATTCCCCGCCCGACAACGACTCCAGTTTGCTGTCCAATTTCGATAGCACCAACATTTTGGACATGATCAATTATCTCACCATCAGCCAACAGCAGCAGAATGGACATAACCAGCAGCATTTCAGCAACGGTAGCAACATTGGTAGCAGTAGCAACAATAACAATAGTAGCAACTCCCAGTACAGTCAGATACCGAGCATGAATCAGTTTTATCAAAACCAATCACAGGGAGGATCTTCCTTCGGAAATGGAAATTGCAACAGTCAATCCAGTAATAACAACAGTGGCAATAGTTTCGCCACTGACTATGAACGGCTGCAAAATCTGCAGGCACTGAACACGCTGCGCCTGTTGCAACAGTCGCAACAGCTGTCGCAATTGCAGCTGCAGCAATATCATTTTAACAAACTGCTTCCGAGCTACAATAATACACAGGTGAGTGAAAAACAAATTTTAAGGGCCTCATAATCATGTTTATTAATTCATTCAAGTGCACATTGACCACTTTTAAGCAAAACCAAAATCACATTATAAATTAAGTTGTTTATCTATAATGATAACGTACTAGCAAAGTGGTTTTATATTATTAACCAGTCCTTGGCTGATAATATTTTTACGATTCTTTATTTTTTAAACAAAATTGGAATGGAATAAAAATTCAATGGTGCGATTTGACCCTTCATATAAAGTGCAATTAATTATGTGTTTTCAGTCACTGGCCACATCACGGGGGTTCCAGTAACTTGTATGTACAGGGTAGGCTCAAACAAGTGACACATGAAACAAAGACTGTATCTCCCACGAAAAGACAAATAATTTAAATGTTTCTTTGTAATTCTGGTTCTTAGTTTTTATTGTTTATGTGTACATATTTACATTTCGATTCTATCGCCTTTAGCTATAATTAATGTCCTCAGCCTCTTCAGAAAGGCATTACAAGCGGCACGCACCTGATTTTTTGGGGATTTCATCCCATATCTTCTGTGATGCCAAATCTGCGCCTCTACCCTGTGCAGCAATCAAATAGCTGTTTTCATCAATGCGCTGTTCAATGTCAGAGTATCAAATAAATGTCAGCTACGGTCGTTATTTCTTATTTCTTGATTACAAGCAACTAATGCAAAATTAGATTTCGACAACAAATTTAAAGTAACACAACTGTGGAAAACATGTACTGACATCTATAACTATGCAACTATTGATAATGTTCGTTGCAGATTCCATACTAGACTTGACTATAGACTTTTTCTTGCATCAGATGTGCAAAATGTTGAAACATAATTAATGTACCTGATTTGATTTATTAAAATCGTCTGTATATTTTTAACTTTATCTATCAATATAATTTATTATGACGAAGTTAAGCTCTCTTTTTAGTTGATTTAAGATTGAAAATAATCAATTATCTTTGTAGCAGAATACACCACGATTAACAACGAATTGGCTGTTTATTCAATGGGTGAAGTACTGCTTCGAAAACTTGATTTAAACGCTAGTTTACTGCGGCTACTATTGAGTCTTATATGAGATTATTGTCTGGCAAGCACAATTATACTTTATTCACAGGGAAGTAAAAAAAATCTTCCTATCCGAAAAATTTCTAGATCGGAACCGAAAATCGAACTCAGTCACTTTCAGCACAGTCTTATTTTTTGGCTGTGCTACTACCAAATAAGCATAGAGAGGTCCAATCATTTTTCTTTTAAGTAATCCATATTTTACCAAACGCTGCACCAAAATACAATACTGCACCCGAAAATAATAATAATCATACCACTGATATCGTACAATTCATTTTTTCCTCTCCACAGCTCAAGAACTGGTCTCTGCAAAATTCACCTCCCTCTTCATCAAGTAATGGTGCCAACGATATCAATCTGGACCGGATTGCACGATTTCACCGTTCATCAGCTGGTAATTCATTTCCGTCACCCTTCCACTCTTCACTCTTCTAGCGGTTGAGCTTTGCATAGCGCAAACCATGTATCTCCCGCCAAAGCTTGATTTAATTTCCGCGCTCATCCTGCTAACAGTGTTCTACTTCTCTCGTCTACCATATTACAGCTCATTACGATGCCACTTGCACGTGGAGCGGTGTGCTTCCTCCGCGGTCCCATCGATTGGTGACATACTCATCGAAAATTTTCCTCGGTGGGATGCCTTGGGATATCAGCGAACAATCACTGGTTCAGATCTTCAAACCTTTTGGCTCTATAAAGTATGATATTTTTTATATTAATAAAACATCTTCTTGATAATATCTAATTTTTGTATCTTCCATTCTAGGGTTGAATGGCCCGGCAAAGAGCAACAGGCAACACAGCCCAAAGGTTACGTCTACATCATTTTTGAATCGGACAAACAAGTCAAAGCTTTACTGCAAACTTGTACCTATACAGACGCGAAAAGCTACAATAGCTCAAGTCGTGGAACAGGCTCATCTACGTCGGGGATTTTAGCGTATTCATCCGGCGGCGAAGATCAACAGCAATCAGGACAACAGCAGCTCATGCATCAGAACAAACCCCTGCCGCCACCGGGAGCTCGAATCAACTTTAAAATATCCTCAAAACGCATTAAATCCAAGGACGTTGAGGTTATTCCATGGAATATTGCGGATTCCAACTTTGTCAAGTCCACTTCGCAAAAACTTGATCCGACAAAGACCGTATTCGTTGGTGCACTACATGGACAACTGACGGCGGAGGGTTTGGCAAAGATTATGAATGACTTGTTCGATGGAGTCGTATACGTCGGCATTGATACGGACAAATATAAGTACCCGCTCGGATCGGCACGAGTAACTTTCAACAATTCGCGGTCATACATGAAGGCTGTGGTATCAGCATTCATCGAGATAAAAACGGCGAAATTCACAAAGAAGCTGCAGGTCGACCCATATCTGGAGGACTCACTCTGTTCGATGTGCGGAGTACAACACGGACCATACTTTTGTCGGGAGATTGTCTGCTTTAGGTGAGTGCTTCCCATTATTTTTTTATTGTTCTTATTCTTTACACCTAACGTTATCTCCACACTCCTCGCAATTTTTTTTAAATATTTTTATGTGATTCATGTATTTATTATTTTAAGTATCACTTCGATGGAACTAAGATGAGAATGGGGGCAGTTTAGAGTTAATAGATTGACAGCGCCAGTGTTGTAATAGTAAGCTTCTCACCCAAGAGATTCGCTGCTGACATCTTCTGAAACGAAAAATCTGAAATGTCTTCCTTCGGTAGAGAAGTACAGCCGTCGGTCCCGGCCACAGCGGTGGTGGGCTCGATATGTAGGGTAAAATATCTTGTGCGTTTCCAAGAGAGATAATAATCATATATAGGGCCTGTTCGTAAACCATGTAGACTCATTTTTGAAAATCTTAGACCAACGGTTAAAAAGTCAAGGCGAACTTCCGGCAGCTTCCGGGGCTACTGTTCTTTATCGCCCAGCACAAGTTATGTCTTTGACGTATTCATGACAATCCCACTCCTACATGCTACAGTCTACGTACGTTTCCGCCATCGTTTCAAAGTTGTGTGCTAGGATATCAACGTCGTCGGCAACACCAAAAAGTTGGACGGACTTCCTGAAGATCGTATCACACCTGTACATGCCCGCTCTACGAATGAACCTTCCAATGGCTTGCAACCTTGCCGAACCCGAGATTTGAAGGGATTAAAGGGAGTCCCTGAGACTCGGACGATGTACATCACTCAGTCCATTGTCGCGGTGTCAGAATTCGACGAATGGTGTAAGTCGTCGAAAGTTTTAATCTATAGTTGCACTGCGGTAGGTGCGAACGTTGATCATATCGGAGAAGAACTTACCGTCACTATTAAGGAGTGTATCGAATATAAGCTATCCACATACATTTGCGTTGTACGCATGTATTTGTGATGGTATTTTATGCTCTGAACACTGCATGCTGTGCGTTTAACTGTCAGCTTTCTTTTGTTTACTTGTTTGTGCGGTTCAAATTCTGCGTTTTCAAAATTTCGCGTATTGAAAAGGAAGTGAAAATTAAGGTTCTGGACACATGGCTAAGTGAGAAGGGTATTACTATGCGAAAATTGGCGAAGCGGTTTGGAATTCATCATGCGAGTGTTAAAACCATCATTAATAAGTTTGGGGAACACTATTCTTTGGATGAGCTACCAGGAAGAGGCAGAAAACCCGGTTCTTCCAACCCGAAACTGGAGCAGAAAGTGGTATCTCTAATCATGAAGAACAAATCAATGTCAATACGTGATTTGGCCAAAAAACAGGAACGAGCGTCGGAATGATCCAGCGTATCAAGAGGCGAAACCACCTGAAGACCTACAAGAAGCAAAAAATCTCGAAACAAAGTGCAGAACAGAAGAAGCGAGCAGCAACAAGGGCCCGGAAATTGTATTCGCGTCTTTTGCAGCGTCCGGATGCATGCGTTTTGATGGACGATGAGACCTATGTAAAGGAGGACTCAAAAACCCTTCCAGGTCCACAATACTTTACTGCCGTCGTTGGGGAGGATGTGAGCGATGCGGACAGGTCGATTCAAGTGGAGAAATTCGGTCGAAAGGTACTTGTATGGCAAGCAATATGTTCCTGTGGTTTGAAGTCAACCATTTTTTACACTACCGGAACTATAAATGCGGAAATCTATCGGTCTGAGTGCCTCCAGAAGATCTCGTTGCCTTTATATAAGAAGCATAGTACACCTCCACTGTTTTGGCCGGATTTAACGTCGGCTCACTATGCCAAAACTACTCTCAATTGGCTTGCGGAAAAGGGTATAGATTTCGTTGAGAAAAATATCAATCCACCAAATTGCCCTCAGCTTCGACCCATCGAACGTTACTGGGCAATCGTGAAGAGGGTCTTCAAGAAGACTGGTAAGGCAGCTAGGAACATGCAGGAGTTCAAAAAAATTTGGGCTCAAGCGTCAAAAAAATGCGATGCAACACTTGTCCGGAACTTGATGAAGCGCATTCGATCCAAAGTTCGAAAATTCGTGAAGGAATAACTTAAATTTCATCCGGTCTTCATTTTGTTCAAGTTTAACCTCGTACAATAAAGGATCAATTTTTTATATGAATAAAATATCGGTTTTCAACATAATTTGAAAGAAAGTTTGTGGATAGCTTATTTTCGATACACTCCTTACTTCGTCAATTTGTTTTTTTATTCAGTGATCAGTTGATCTCCAAGTGGGTTTGTGTATGTCTTTGCGGGGAGAAGAGGTACTTTGGACTGGCCACCACGGGAGGCCACAAAGTTAACGCATCGTTGGCCGCTGGCTGGTCGGCCCTATTACCGGTCTGTATATTGACGGCCATTCTACCTGATCGGTAATGTCGCCAATGATGATTTTATTGTCCCGTCGCGAACAGCCATTGGACAATTGCTCTAGCTGTGCGTAGACAGCTTTTATTAAACCTTCGTGTGTGCAGTTAACGTCGATAATGCTCTAGTTGAAGAACCAGCCCTTGATCCTCAGCTTGTATTATGGTTTCAGTTGAAAACCGAATTTATCGACTAGCGACAATCGATTTTACTCACGTTCTCATCGATTTTTCTCACGGTGATGATGCATTTAAAGGCCTGTATCTAAAATCAACACAATTTCTGTCTCTTGGTTCAGTCAAAAAATGAATGAGAGCAACTTTATTTCCAGATTTTTCTGATTTTTTATTTGACTTCACTCATGAGGCTTTGGACAGTAGTTTTGTCGCATTTTCTGTAAGCCGACCGAGATCAATTCTTGTTTAACTCTTCCATGATATTGTACTCCTTATCACTCTTCTTGAAGTTGCGCTTTACGATAGCCCTATAGCGTTCAATTGGACGAAACTGTGGACAATTGATAGAATTGATGTCTATTTCTACTCTTTTTTTGCGTCCATTGTTCTGTGGTTTTGGTGTATTGGGCTGACGCCAAATCAGGCCAACACAAATGAAGAAATTTGTGATGCTTGTATAACGGAAGCTTAGTAAGGTAAACATCGGCATTGAACGTACCTTCAGTGTATAAAATCGATTACTTGAACCCGCAGAAACAAATTTCTTGACATACGAAAACCTTCTGGCCAAATTTTGCCACCTCGAACGACTTTTCGAAGATGCTTACACCTACGCCGATGACCTTGGGGTGGAATTGTGCTCCTGGAAGCATTTTGGAGTTCTCTTTTATTTATGTTTCGTCATCAATCAAAACGCAGGAAGACAGTCGTTGCAAAAGAAGGCTGTATAACTTTTTGGCTCTGGTTTTCGCCTTGGATTTTTCCTCAGCACTTTGTTTTCCTATTTTCTGCTTCTTGGCAGTTTTCAGGTTGTTGCGCTTCGTGATTCTTTGCACCATTTCGATGAAGGTACCAAATTTTTTGGCCAAACCACGAATCGGCATCGATATCTTCCGAAGGTTGAGGTTGACTACTTTCCGATCCAACTTTGGGTCATCTGGACCTGATTTCCTTCGAGGTCCAGGTTTGATCTTTGGCAGCAAGAACTTTTTTATACCAGATTTCACGCTGTCGTGATAAATTGCGAAACGTTTCGCTATTTTGTTCATCGAGACCTATTTTTACCATTTGAATTTTTTTTAACTTTTTTCGATTTGCATCTCGATAACGGTCTCCCTGTTTACCGAAAGTTCAGGAGCTGATCAAGTTGTTGACAGATGAACGCGTCAAAGGTAGGTAGGCTAAGACCGATAGTCTTACGCGTGTATGTGTGAGCGCATAATAAGCGTGGCCAGTTTCTTTTCGATACTATCCGCTTTAGCCGCTCGATGCCCACTTTTCCATAGCTTCTTGTAGTTCTATGTTCCGATGGTAGTCCTTATTGTGCCGCCTAGGTCTTTACCGAATGACCCGGTCTGTAGTTACTTGAGTATTATTTGTAACTTTTAATTTTTAAAGGCGGCTTGTTGGGCCTTTCCCATCAGAACTGATAAGAACCCCACGGTCGCACGAAGATGATGATCAGACGCTCCTGACAGACGCTGTTTTGAATTGTCTATGACATGAAGAACAGACGCTCAGAATGACTGCACCTTTCGGAGAGAACAGTTCCCCTTTGCTGTCAGCATACGTGCAAGTTCCGGCCGGGTTGTGTTACTCGACCTTTTTAACCATACTTGTACTCAAGCCGGCACCCCGACGAGGCATAGGAATTACTGGACAAGAGGCTATGCTTACATATACTGTCTACCCAGTGGCAACGTTGGATATAATTGACAAATCGAATTATTTACCTGTGAAATGTACCTACTAAAAAACAAACAGACAATAGTTTTTTGAAGTTTAGATATGAACATGTGTGATGGGCCATTACTTTTCGTCCATCGTTAAAGTTTTTTAAGATTTTTTTTTTTCGTATTTTTGAGCAAATTTCTTTAAACTTTGAGAAAAAAATTGTGTTCCCTGATGCTTCGCTCTTGAGTTATGATATTTTTAATAGATGATGTCCGGGAAAATCAAAATATTTCAGTTGGGTGTACCGGATAAACTGCCAATCTTGAATTTAAAAAAAAATTCGTGGACAAAGTGGGTTATCGTGACGTTAACGTGACATTCGTCACGTGATTGATTAAGTGGGAAAAGTCACTTACAGTGACGTGATCCTCCTTTTGATATGCCCACGAGAATCACCTCACTGCACGTGGCATTTCCCCGAAAAACCCACAAAGTTTCATAAAAATCTAAGACGCTTCGGCCCAATCTGTACGATAATTAATTGAAATAACCAGTCAGGCTTTAAGGACGTACGGGATCAAGTCCCTATCACTTCGAAGTTTTCTGAGCACAAACCTCAAATACCATAGGACTTCAGGCGTAAAATTCTCAAGAATCGTTTGCTCCACTGGAGCATCCATTGGTTAGCAATTCGAGCGTTGTTTGTTTTGTTTTGTTTGTGGTTTTTTGGTCTCAAAAATCGTGAAGTGATAATTAACCTAACCTATAAATCATATGGGAAAGGGACACCCTCCAGTTTCACCTTAAAGCATCACTTTGAACTGATTGTTTTCGAAACTTACAAGTAACAAACCATTTATAATTCATTGGGAAATAACTGTGGAGATCGTATTTTTTGTATTGTCTCGTCTCTTTTGAATGCACCGTTTTTCTTCCTTCACTTTTAAAACTTGAAAATCTTTGAACTAGAGCAGATCTTAAAAATATCATATTCAATTCTCAAATTGCACCCTGACTGAGTCAAAATATTAGTCATTACGCACTGTTCCTAGCGAACATGAAGTAAACACAAATTTGCCTTCATGAATGTTTTGTGCAAGATGAGTCAACGTGTTTTGTGTTACTTTACTTTGATCATTCATTCGTTCCAGAAAGCAGTGAATGTACGTAAGTGCAAACAACTCATTCAATTTCAACGTTCTACCGTGAAGACGAAAGAACAGTCATTCATTTGGAGAATCAATGAAGTAGAAAAAAACCAAAACTTTTCGAATCGATCCTGCAAATGCCTTTCCTCGAACAAATGCCCCACGAACTCGGTAGCGATTGCGGCCATTTGGCCTTTTGGCTTCCTTTGCCTTCAGCCATGTTCGGGAATACTTGAAATCCTGTGGCAAAAAAAAAATCTCAAGAACATTCAGTCAAGCAACCAAAATCTCTTGAGGCTTGAATAGCCGTGTGCTTTGCTGTGGTGTGAATGAGTTGTGTGGAACACGAGGACAACGGAATGACTGTGACTGAGCATAGCAAAATAGTAAACACGAATATATTGCGTGACTGATAGAACGAAATAAAGAGAGCAAAAATTGTACCTACTGAATATTTTTTTTACTCATCGTTCACGACGGGTGTGAATTTTTTCGAGCTCTGAACTAGAAAAAAAATAAATATTCAAGTTATTTCTAGGTTATAACCAAAGCTTTAGCTTAATTAGTTCACAGACAAACAAAACATATGTCTGGGAAACTTCGTACTATTTTTTAAATGAAAATCGGGCCTTGTCCTTATTGTATCGTCCGTCACTGTATATGCATCCGAGACTAATCACTGAACATTTTCTGTCTAGATATTTCTGTCGATCTTGCTGGCAGTTTCAACATAACCGGGACAGCTCGCTACAGAACCACAAACCTTTGACCCGAAATTCAAAGTCGACTACTATTGTCGGGGTGGGTCCTCAACAGACGACCGGAACGCAGCACCAGCATCAACACCAACAGCAACAGCATCATTCGCAGTCACAGTTCAATTACCAACATCAACAGCAGCAGCAACATCACAGCCATTCGCAGCATCACCATCACTACAATTCGCTGCATGTCTCGCCCAAGTCGCCTTCGCCACCGTGCATTAACAGCACCAGCAGCTCAGCAGATTCATCGCCAATCTCCTGTCACGGACCTGCCAATTTACACCAACAGCTACAGCAACAGTTTGGCGGCCTGTAAACAGTGAGTGACAATCAACATCTTCTCATTTCATTTCCTGCTGAATATGACTGTAGCACGTGTGGCCAAAGTCACATCGTTTTGGTGTGAGGATTTGCTCCAGTCGTTGTTATCTAGGTGTTATTGTTGATCATAAATGTTGCAACATTTTGTTTGTTACACTCCTACCATCGTAATCCCATACGTTTTACGTATTTATCAATGCTTTCCCTATGCATCAATCGGGCAATAATCATTCGTGAGATGTGAAACTAGCCGCGGATAGCGAAGTATGGCAGTCAAATACACCCGCTAGGAATTTCTTTGGGAAATTTCCAAGCCTGAAATTTCTTCCATGCAAAGGAATTCCTTCGGGAGGAAAGCACTATTTTACCAGCATCAATTTGTAATATCTCCAGCACGTTTGGCTGAACATTGTTGTATTTAGTAATAGTAGTCTGAAATTATTAGGTAAATTGCAACAATCTGGAAAAACAAACAGCGTACCATGGAAAGAAATGGTAAACCAATAAACATAACGCCACGAGATTGTACGAATTGATAGCAATGCCAAATATGAACGATGTATGGCTTTTGACTATCCAAAGCGTGGATCAAGCTCCAATAATTAAAAACCCAGTAGTGGTAGGGAAGAGCAATAGGTTTA
Organism: Aedes japonicus; assembly: GCA_034211315.2. Lineage (NCBI taxonomy): Eukaryota > Metazoa > Arthropoda > Insecta > Diptera > Culicidae > Aedes > Aedes japonicus. The sequence goes on along the minus strand of JASCZW010000384.1, from coordinate 24,467 downwards.
GACTTGTAGATCCTAATATGTGTTTGATTACTTTTAAGCGGAATGCAATTTTTAGGCGAATTCGTTGGAATCAAAAAACTGAAGAAAAAAAAAACACAGAAACGAGAATGCAACAAACCAACAAGAAACAGAGGATGAGTAAACTGTGTGGACAAGCTCTTTTATATACGATTTTAAACGTTAAATGCCAGTTTCATAAGCAGAGGATAGAGGATGCATAAGGTTTGACGTTTTAGTTAGGATGAAGCAAATTTCGTTCCATGCTGTCACTTATTAAGGCAGTGCGAACGGGAGAGTGTTGCTCTCAGTGAATTTTTAAATGCATATTCTGAGAGAAGTAATTTCCTTCGCAATTATTGTTAAGATTTTCTTTGTATCTAGTTTTTGTTATTTATTTACATTATTTATTGATTGCTCTCTATCGAGAAACGGATAGGTTCAATTTAACGATAGGGAATAAGGTAATCTCTAGATGAGTTTTCCTTTACTTTATATATGAGTTATCGAACAATTACCTACTCGAAGGTAATCATAGATTTTGAGTTTTGTTTGGTTGCATTTAGGCCCTCGAGGAGGCATTTATATCTATCAGAATGATGAGATGTTCGAATCATTGGGAGTTCAGAAATTGTTTGGTATGTGTAACGTTCTAATTTATTTATTTTTTTCGCTCTATTTGTAAACCATATATACTTCAGAATAAAAGTTCTGGCGTTATTTATTTATTATATAAACAATGTTTAACAGCACGTCGGGTTTGTTTCACTGTTTTATCGGGGCACCAATCACTATCTAGTGGGCATTTTAATTATAACGGTGGATGTTTGGTCTTTTTAACGGGTTCTTTTGTTGTTTTGACTAATTTTATTTCCATTTTATCGTATATTTTAACTAGAACAATTTTAGTAGGCATAGTGTTTTGAGTGGTTTTAATATTGTAACGTGACGACGTCAATTTTACTGGTTATGTACTTTCGGAAATTTGACAAAGATAAATTTTAAATTTTGCTTATTTCGAGACGAACACACTTTGTTACCCAACCAATGGAACACTTTTTTGAATGCAGATTGTATACATCGTAGCTCATGTAACAGATGACCGCATAACTATATAATTTAGCTTCAGTCTTCTTTGTAAGATACAGTGTTTGGAAAAACTATTGGAAATCCCTATACACAACGTGTGAATGATTGGAAAACTTTTGCCAATGTGCAACTGTCTAAAATCAGATACCGAGCATTGCTTTCCACAATTTGATGCCTGCCTTATTCTGCGTGGCCTGTGAGGTGGGACGACTTGCTCTCACATACGAGGTGAAATTTGTCGTCTCGTGTGAGTTGAATCTCCATCTAATTTGCACGAAAAGTCACTTCACACACCTCGTAGAATAGCCCTGTTTGGTGTGGTTACAATAGGTCGTACGTGCAGAACACAAACCAAATGCAATTTCAGTGAAAGTTAAGTTAATTTTACAGAAAAATAAATTTTAGGGATCCGTTTTTGACTTAAGAAATCTTTCTAAAGCAGTGTGAAGCTCGATTTGTTTACTTTTCAAAAATTCAACCTATTGAAAATTCGCTATATTCGATTTAGCTCATTCTGTGACTCTGCCTCCGGTTTCAGTATTGCTCAAAACGCAGGAACTATTTGACGGAACAAAATTTAGGATAGTCCTGAACTGTACCAGAAATTTTACGAATCTTGGACCGTCAAACGATATTGGTAAATATGGGATCCAGATAGCGTGCTTTTCAAGGATTTAAAAATTTTTTGAGTGTATTGGGAAAAATAGATCAAAATTAACCCTTTTCCTTAGCGGAATGGTGTTTGTATGAGACAATGCCTCGGTAAAATCATCATAATGTGTTGAAAAGTTGGTGGACACTTACAACGCCACCTAGTGGTTAAAACTGAAACCGTGCTCGTTTTGCTCTTTTTTTAGAATGTCCCAATTTCATATAACCAGGCCATTTAAGATCCACACCTTCTATATAGGGTGAACACAACTATTTCGTATGCATAAATTCAATGTAAGTGACTCAAATTTCCTAAGTTAAATGTGTATGGTCTCTGAGATTTAAGCTATCATAAAGTTTTGATGCAAATAGGCAGCAACACGAACTGATTTCAAAATACAATGTATTTCAAACATCACAGCTACCCTTTAAACAGCTTCTCTGTCAATCGTTTACTGTTAACTAATGTTGAATCTTGACAAAGTTAAAACAACGTTTATACGACATATGGTTTATTGTCTAATGTTTAATAATTGTCATGTGGCACCATCAAACTATACTTGTCGCCATTTATTTAACCTTACTAATGCGTTTGCAAAATGTTACACATTGGGGATAAGCGTCAAAACTGACCAATGACTTTGGCGCGCTCTCAAAATTCTAATAATGATCCGATTATTGATTTTCGAATTTAGGCAATTAGGAGCATGTAGTCTTAACCTGTTGCCTGCCTGGTCAAAGTTTCGCCAACTTCTTCTATTTCTTTATTAAGGCTACGCCGTCATGAACCTCTGGGTCTGTCGCTGCTGCGATTTCCTGCTCCTGTTCGGCTGAATCACGTATCGACATCGATTTGTTCTTCCAAATTAGGGCTACCACTTTCTGATCCAGTTTAGGGTTGGAAGATCCTGTTTTTTGCCTCTTCCTGGCAGTTCGTCCAAAGAACAGTGTTCCCCAAACTTGGATATGATGGATTTTATACTCGCGTGATGAATTGTAAAGCGCTTTGCAAATTGTCGCATGATTAAAGCCTTTTCACGTAGCCATGTGTCCAAAACCTTAATTATCTTGTCTTTTTCAATGCAAGTAAACAAACGAAAGGTGACAGACAAACTCACAGCATACTATGATGAATACATTGAAACCATTACATCAATACACGCGTACAACGCAAATGTACATGGATGGCTTTTTGATTTTGATACATTCCTTACTACCCAGGTAACCAATAAGCATCAGCATTTGCAGTAAATCAACCCTAAATCTGCATTTCAGATGCTACAAGCATTATATTAGCATTATAATGCTTGTAGCATTATAATGCTATCTGTTGTAAAGTTGGATTTCAAATGCTATTTAACTGTGTGTAGCCTGTAATAATCATTTCGAATGCAAAATAGCAAATTAGCATTCATGTTGCACAGCTGTGGCTGAAGGTCTTATAAGATAAATCAATCAATCATAGTATTGCAGTAAAGCAGCCATTTTTGGGCCAAAAGCGGCATTTATATCGCATTTAAGGTGACTTAATTGCTTGATAGGCTGCCGTAAAGACGCTTTGGAACTGCTTATTGGTAACCTGGGTATCAACTAAAGGTGAAGGTTTCAAACGCCGATCTGAAAATAGAACGAGGCTGTGATTACACAATTTTGCGTATTTTATTACCGCTCCGTTCGAGAAGATCTTCAGTGATGGAAATTTTCTCGACTTCCCTGAGCATTGTTGTGCTTGCTAATCTTCGACAACGTTACTGATTTTTTAAGCAAAAATGGAAACAAACCCATTGCTGGTTTTATCAAGGTTTTATAGCATTCTTGAAGTCTAATTCATGCTCTCATGAACCTTTATAAAACCAAAATTGTTACTTGAGAAGAATCAAACGTAAAGTTCTTGATACCCTTAGTACTTTTCGCAAACTAGGATCACCGCCACAACGAATAATATCTCCCTAACATGATGTGGTGATGCTAGTGGGGGTTCTGGGAGTGGATAACTTTACGTTTGAATCTTTGGGGTATCACGGTTTTCACATCACGGCGAAAACGAAGTGAAAACAAAAAACCTTATTACGAATGTCACCCAAGTGAAAAAATATGGAACAGTTCATCCGAGGTGACGATTCGAATGAACTCGGTGTTATTATGGTTGCCACGGCACCATCACGCTACCGAAAAAAGTGACGCAAACTGTAGATTTTCTGAGGGCTACTACGATTTTCACTTCACTATCACTTCCACCTAACGGAGTTCACTTTTGACCACGGTGATACCAGTAATAGAATTTTGCAAGATGACGTCACTGGTGAACGTGTGGTTCATCCTGATGAATGGAATTCAGTTTTGACAGGTATTCGTGGTTTGTTTGTTTTCGAATTCAAACGAATGAACTTCCCTCAAATAAACAAACCACGGACACCTGTCAAAAGAAATTCATCCGATTCATTTTGCGAGGTTATGTTAGGTTGGTGTAAAACTCAATAGCGTAAAAAAAGTGGGGTGATGTGTAAGTGAAGTAAAAGTGATAGTGAAGGCGAAAACCGTAATAAGCCCTTTCGTATTCTTTTTTGTTTACAAAATCAGAGAGGGTAGGGAACGGCTTCAGCACCCCGGGACCCTATTCCAAGCACGGGGTAAACATTAACCTACAATGCCCATTTGTTTGCAGTATGGTGCTTCACTAGATAGAGCACCGTACTGTTAAAAATGAGCGTTGTAGGTTAGCGTTTACTTCGGTTAGCGGTTAGGTTAGCGTTTACTACGTTCCCTACCCTACATCGTTTTGAATAAGTTGTCGAGAATTGAAGGATTGATATTGATATCAAACGCTCTCAATATATTTTTGTGAAAGTGGATCTAACACACTAAGTTAATTTCTGACAAAACAGAAGAAGACTAATTACCGCTTTGTCAAATTGCGGTAGAAATACCGCTTAAAATATGGCACTAGCATGGTAACGATCAAACAATATTCTGAAGCATGAGCTACCAGATGTATATTATTGAATTCTCATATAATTTTTATGTTCTCACTGTATAAGCTAAGCATCACTTACAACATTCCTCTTCAACAAGCGATGGGAGTTTAAAGATAAAACCTAACCAAGAGTTTAATTCTATACGGAAATAATATAAAGAAAACAAACCCCAACAAAATTAAGTACATTGGATAGAGTATAGGGTCACCCACAAATGATATGTTGCGGATGCGTTGAAGTAAATTTGACAGAAAACCTATGGGAAAACTGTCAAATTCACGCAAATGCATTCGCAACGTATCAATTGTGGGCCAGCCATATCTCTTTGATTAAAACTACAACTTACATAAGAATCATTCTTACTCGCTGATTGGATAAATCATCATAAAACATAACTAATGGATGATGGACGGTGTTCATAAACTTTTAGCTCCAGTTTATATTTCTGGCTCATTTCTAGAAAAAAAAAATTCAAAAGGTCTAAAGTAACGTATGTACACAATGACTTCTAGCGTATTTTTCTGTGATCTGCTTGCTCCCACAAACAAAATAGCGTCATAAACAGACGCAGGGAGTTATAACCTTCCCGTCGGTAGTGGATGTAGATGTTTGCAACCTGGCATTTCCAGGAAATTTACGTTTTAAGTCATTGTTTACAATTGTTACTTTCGACCTTTTGACGATTTTGTCTAGATTTATAACGTGAACTACAGGGTGAGGCAGGACAAAATGTGAGAATTTGTGGTACTTCTATCAAATCCCGTTTTCAACTACTTTAAGCATTAACGTCAACATTTTCGAGTTCAGTTATCTTTGTTAGGTCCTTTCCAACAAATTTATTCGATATGTCTTCCATTAGCATCAACGACATCCTCAAGACGACGCCGGTAGCTAAAGGGTGTTCCGATCAAAATTTGGTAAAACAGTTATGTGTGTAAGTCGATCAAAGTTTTAATTAATATGTCAAATTCTTTTTTTTTTTTCAAGTTCAGTTTATACAGAATACAGGAGAAATATTCAGCTAAGCTTCTTCGTGTAACACCTGCCATAAGATTTTCTACAGTCTCATTGTCCACTTTATTCGCCGCAGAACGCCAGTTTGCCTTGAACTGTTTCTCGCTCACAACAGCTTTTTGAGTCTTCTTAAGGATCCGCTTGACGATGGCCCAATATTGTTCGGTTGGGTGGAGCTCTGGCGTGTTGGGAGGGTTCTTGTCCTTGGGCACCACTTGAACGATGTTGGCAGCATACCACTCCATGGCGTTTTTCCGTAATGGCAAGATGCCAAATCTGGCCAAAATAGAACGGAACAATTGTGTCGCTTCAGGAAAGGTAGTAGACGTTTTCGCTCAGATAAATTTCCTGGTTGACGGTTCCGGTCACAATGCAAACGTTGCTCTTCAAGCCACAGGTACAGATGGCCTGCCACACCAGATATTTCTTCGCGAACTTTGACAGTTTAATGTGCTTGAAAACATTTGTCACCTTTCCCCGTCCGGTTGCCGTATAAAATTCCTATACAGGAAGCTGTTCAAAGTCTGCCTTGACGTTAGTTACATCGTCCTGTACCAAGCAATCAAACTTCGTCCGTCAGCATCGTCGTGTACAACTTTCGCGATGATGCTTTGGCAGACGTGTTTTGTTTATCATCGCGATTTGGAGTCACCACTTTCTTGAACGTCGGCAGTCCAGCTCGTTTTTTAGATTTAGTCACGGTTGAAGGCGCCAATCCCAGGAAACTTTGCGACATCTCAGACGGAGAGGTTGGTGTTCCGCTCGAAACAGCGGGCAACTCTTTTTGTCGATTTCCCCCCGATCCAGCTTTCCTGGCCGTCGACAAACGTTGACCGAACACTTTTAATACGTTGACTTAGCCACATTCAATAATTTCGCCAACATGGCGTGAGAGTAGTTTGGATTTTTGCCATGCACGTGCAAAATTTTGATGCGTTGCTTCTCTTCCTTCGCTAATCTCAAAATCAAAATAAAGGCATGATGCTACACGTATATATCTTCAAAATGAGGGGTGGGCAAAATTTATTAATGCACGATGAAAGGAAATGCGTCAGGTTCAAGTCGACCAAATTTTGATCGATACACCCTTTAGAACACCATGTGCGCGTTATGTTCAGGGTCTTCACACTAGGAAGAAATCGAATAATCAAACGGGCTAAGGTCCAGGCTGCTTGGGGAGTTGGTGTGGGGAATGCATAAATACTTCGATTTAATTTTCATGTTTATCATCAGCCATCGTTGGGTCCGATTTAAAGTTTGACTTGGCACTCCATGCTGTTTTAACGTACTGATCCTCAGATAAGTTAGCCTTCATCAAGGGAAGCACTTCAAAATACCTAATGCCAAACACACTTCAGTATTGATTATCAATGAAAACAGGCGGCATTTTTAAAATGTTGGACCAAATAGCCAAGCCAACCAAGCCAAATATAATGACACTATCCATTTTTTTGGGATGGAACTTAAATTTTCTCCGATACATCCTCAGGTTTTTTCGTTGACATGCACCAGTTTGACATCGATGCTGAAAAGCTTTTCTATGGAGAACAGGATTTTTTTCCTTCTTCAACAACGAAGGACTTCGAACGAATTCCTCGTTGTTCGTTTAGCGGCTCTGCAATCAAGTGGCATTTCACTTTAGCTCTGGAAGATGCGTGCAAGTCTTTGTTGATGATTCTTTGCATGGAATTTTCAGAAATATTGGCTTCCTTGACAAGTTACGTTTTTAAGCAATCTTTGCACGGACCGACTTGATTACGTTTAACTTTCGTTCAAACGGACCTCTACTTTCTGACTTCCGGTGCTTAGAACCTTCCTGTAGTGACTTCTTGATGCGATAAACTGTTGTCAAACGACATCCTACTATATTGGCAATCTCCTTCGGCTTCTTCTGGACGACGAGCAAACCCGTAATCATTTCTTTGGCGTACATTTTCAAAAACTTGCAAAAGTCAATGTTCTGATACAATACTAGGTTACTTTTAGGTCGATACAGCGAGTCCAGTGATTTTCTAATTTTTTTATCCCATCCGAATAGTACTCCTTCGGAAGTCCACCAAAATAGCCATCGATTTCAGCCATGAGCTCATCATTTGAGTAAAATCACTTACCGGTGAGCCATCTCTTCAGGTTTAGGAACAAATAGAAGTCACTGGGGGCCAAACCTGGCAAATACGGTGGATGGGGAACCAATTGCTACCGAATTTCATTCAGTTTACCTTGAGCAATTGAGGATGAATGAGTGCATTGTCGTGATGATGAGCAATCTTTTTCTCTGCAAATTCCGTCGTTTTTTTCTGAACTTCATCCTTTAAACGATCCAATAATGCTGCATTGTATGCGCCTGTTATGGTTTACCTCTTTCAAGATAGTCTATGAATATTCCACCTTGCGCATCCCAAACCACGGAGGCCATCACCATTCCAGCCGATAGGTGCGTTTTCCGGCGCTTCGGAGCACTTTCGCCCGGAGAAACCCATTGTTTTGCCTGCTGCGATGAATCGGCGTACAAACTCCTTCGGATTGCGTGTAAACTTGCTCAACTTCTCTTGAGAGATTGTAACACGAATGCCTTTTTGGTCCATTGTAAGCAAACGCGGCACCCATCGCGCGTAGAGCTTCTTCAGACCCCAAACGGAATGCATGATGTTGCCAACTTGTTCCATTGAAATGCCTGAAGCCTTAGCTAGCTCTCTCAATTTCACTTTTGGATCCTCCAATTCTTTATCATGGATATTATCGACGTTCTATGTTGTAGTGTCCAGAATGCGGTGCGTCAACGGTGCTCGTATGGTCACAACGAAAATTAGAAAACCACTTATAAATCGTTTGAATCGACGTAGCAGAGTCTAGAAAATACTTATCCAGGTTGGCTTTGGTTTCGGCAGCCGTTTTCTTGCGTAGAAAATAGCATTTTATGAAAACTCGAAACTCGGATTTTCTCACTGTTGTCGCTAATGAAAGACTGTACAGAAATGGCTGAAATTTTAACAGCCGTCATCCAAAGAGTGAATCTCATTGAAAATGGTTCACATTGCCGATTCCCAACGTAGGAAATTGAAGAGACTTTTCAGGCAGCCTAGTACTTAATAGTAAACATAAACCAACACTTTCATCAGAAACAGATAAATAATTACACAAATTAACCTAATATTAAAGTTTAAACATTTTCTCATTTTTTCCTGCCGCACACTATATTATGAAACAGACAGATGATCGCTGATTCAATTTGACAATGACATTTTCAGAACTCTTATTACAGAGATTCAGATACTTTTACACTAGCTTCGACAGCTTTCTTGATGATTGGTTTGAATATCATGCAAGGATTATCGTTTATCACTAAGTGCAGCTAGTTTTTTCCTGCTGATAAGTTTCAATAATTTATTCTAAACCAGGTAATAACGATACTTATCTAAACATAGACCATTGACTGAAGATGAAGTTGAAATCAAAATAAGTCAATCTTAGTTTAATTTTGTTTTATTGCCGTGTAGTTTGCATAAATGATTGTTTTTGGATGCCAATGTTTTATAATACAAGGCACACGGAATGATCATAATACTTTATTTTTAATTTCTGGATATAATTTAATTTCCTACCACCAAGACAAATTACTCTTTTTAAACACGTTTTGTAGTTATAAGTTTATTTTTACAAAGAATTCTAAAAAAAATGTCTGTATTTTTATAGTGTGTAATAAAGCAATCATGTACAGAAGTCAAATGTACATTTGTTATATACTTAATAGATGATAAGAATTACATAAAAAAGGTGAGCAAGCATAAACTGAAACAAAAAATAATCATGGCCAAAAATATACAAATGAAGAAAATGTTTAAAAAATGCATGACAATAAAACTAACTATTCAAAACAGATACCTAAACGAATGGAAAGAATAACTTTTTTAACCCTCAAAATGGCAACAATTGATTCAAATCTTTTGCTTAGGATGACACGTTTTGCCATTGTAAATGAAAAACGCCATATTTTTTAATGGCTCCCAATCCAAGAGTTTTACATTCCTTCGAAAATTTCAAAAAAAAAATACCGCCTGTGCATTTTATAAATGTTGACTGGAAAAACAAATCTATACATCCTCTCGATTGAGTTCAACAATTCACATTCGCTCGCTCCTCGACCAACTCTAAAAGGTATAAACAAAATAGATTAACGCGCAAACAATATAACCAGGAAAAAATATATTCAAAGCTTTTATTGCCTCCGACTTAACGGAAGCCATTAATGTGTGCAGTGAAAATTATCGAGCTTGATTTAATGACAAAAATCAAAAAAATGTAATAAATGATTGCAAAATGCAACCTAGAAGAGTAAGAAAAATGCTTACATTTATCATTGAAGAAAAAAAAAACTATATGTTATTGAAATGAGGAAAACGTGCCTAGCCTGTTTAAATTGGAAATGGAAAAGATAATACCTATTTATTATATCATATACCGACTAAGCAATCCAGCAAACAAGGATCCTTAAAGTTAATACCAATAATTCGAAAGCGGAGTGAAGGAAAGCGTTGCTAATGTTTTCTCATCAACCGATTCGCAAGCATACTAAATGAAAGAGAAAGACACATCACCTTCAAATTGAGAACAGTACTTTTAATTGAATTCAAAGACCATTCAGTCCACAAATTCATTTTAATTGCATAATTCAAACAGTGACGAAAGTTTTATTGCAAAAGTACACATTTTTATCGCGAAAATACTCATATATCCTATAAGAAAATTTACCAACAAGCTTGTTTCGTTTTTACTTCTACCCTGTTAAATCTAACGATTTAGTGAAAAAGGATTTTGGGAATCATGTTATGATTGGGACATAACTAATTTTTAATAAGTCGAACAAAACGCGGTCGCGCCAAAAACAAGTATTGTGGTCGAACCAATTTCCTCTCATGGTTCAATTCACACTCACTATTACGAAGAAATTCGACTTAATCACTTATAATATTTCACATGATCTGTATTTTAATTATTAATTTTTCTTGAAATTTGATTACGTTAACTAACGTGATTTACTGAACGCAAATTATATCAACTCTTATCTAGCAGCGTTGCCAGCCAGGCCAGAACTGGTTTTTCTTAGTTTTCGCTGACCCCTACCTGGTTCCCTGCTGGATATTATTTTAGCAATTCTTTCTTCCGACATCCGCCTCAGCCCACTGAAGTCTGCAGTATTCAATACTCTTAATAATATTCGCTTCTTTATATACTTGATATAACTTGTGATTAATGCGTCTGCGCAACACACAACATCGTCTAATCCCCCGCCGAGTATTGTCCGCAGCACTTTTCACACAAAAACACCGAAGGCTTTCCGATCTTCCACTTTTCACGTTCACGGTTCGTGCCCGTAGAGAGCCATCGGAAGAATGCCGTTGCCTGTTAATCGCTGACGAAGGACTTCTCAAGCGGTTTGTTTTGCACGCTTAATTTAATCCATCTATGGTTGGTGCATTTCTGTCTGTGCCCTTCCGGTAGGTATTTCTTTGTCCTCCCATACCTGCCAAAGTACTCGATAGATCGATTAATGAAACCACTCACTTCCGTGCTCGAGAAGTTCGACCGGGATGACCATCATTATCCATGTTCATCTTGTTTCTTGCTACATTCCCATTTTCACCGTTCAACAACTGCTTGAAGCGCTCCTTTCGCCTGCAGCCACCGCTGTTTTGTCGACCGCTGGATATACACGCCCGAATCTTAGCAACAATGAGATAACGATCCGAGTCGGTATTAGGGCTTGGAGATATCTTGACATCAATGATATCTGAGAAATGTCGTGCATCAACCAGGTCTATTTGGGAACATCGCCACTTGGGTGTCGCCAGGTGTCTGCGGATAGTCTTAAGGCCTGTACTCGAAAAAAATGCACCAGACAAAAGTGTTCGCCAAAAATTTATTTTAAGTCGGATTTTCTTGAAACTTTCAGGGAATGAACTCATACATATGTTTCGGCATAATCACTTCATTCAATTTCTTTTCTATCGCTGAAAGCCCGCACCTTTCCCTTAAGACCCCTTACTACATTTTGTGCAATGGTGGAGCCGACCTTTTTGATCACTTTTATCCATTATTTCTACAACTCCAGCTCGTTCTTAAACACCTAGGACGATTTTCGAATTTTGGCCTTCATCATGGCCCAAAATCTTTCCACCGGACGAATCTCTGGTGAATTCGGGGGCGGTTGGCGGTTTTTGCTACAAAAATGTTGTCTCTGTACCAATACAACGTCGATCGCGCGCAATGTCATGATGCCAGGTCCGGCAGAAATAATGTCTCGCCTTCGTGGGACCGCAGGAAGGGCAACAGACGCTTCTGAAGGCACTCGGTGCGATAAATTTCGCTGTTGATGGTACCCGTTGTGATGTACGGTTTACTCAGTTTACGGCATTGGCATATGGCCTGCCAGAGCAGGTATTTTTTGGCAAATTTGTCCACTTTCTTCTTCCTAATGTCTTCCGAAACATCAAACCGTGATTTGGCAACGTAGAACTCCAGCCCCGGTATCTGCTTTGCATCTGAATTGATGTAGGTTTCATCATCCATAACCACACACATCGGTTTCGTTAACCACTCTCGATACAGCTTCCTTGCGCGGGATTTGGCCGCTGTGTTTTGTAGATCACGCCGGTTTGGTGCCTTGCCGACCTTTAATACACTTTGCCTTCAAAAGGTTCGGATTTACACTTGAAATAATCCATCACCTTCCGGGCCTTCACAGGGTCAGCTGTCTTCGATTTTCTTCCAGTTCCAGCCCGCCGCCGCTCGGTTGTCTAGGACTCCTTAAACGATTTTACCACCCGATACACAGTTGTATGGGTGATTCCCAGTTGTCTTCCGATCCATCTCATGGTCACAGTCGGATTTTCCATGACGGTGCGCAAAATTCTCCGGCGATTTTCTTCTTGTTTCGATGACATCTCAATAACCACTGAACCGATTGTTATGAAATTTTGCACATGTAAATTCATTTCAAACTAGTATACTAGTTCGCTTTACTTTTGCCTTTCGTGGTTGGTAAAGTCTTCGGTAAGCAACCTACATCATTCTAGAGGGGCTGCCTCTTCAATGCTGGCGCGATACAGCATTGTCCACTTGTTCTTTACTTATTTACTTATGCTGGTCCAATGTCCTATTAGGACCGCACCTGCTTCACGATATTTCTCCATAAAACTCGGTTGAGTGCTGCTTGTCTCCAGTGCCCCTAATGTCTCACACTTCCAAAGTCTTGATCCGCCACCTAACTCGCTGCGCTCCTCTGCATCTTGTACCAGTCAGCTTCGAGGCAAACACCATTTTTGCGGGGTTGCGCTCATTGTACCCTTCCAGCTTTAGCGACTGTCTGGATACTGTGTTCGCCATAGAGCTGCCCCAGCTTGTGGTTCATCTTTCCATCGTTCGAAAACTTCAAGAGCTTGCAGATCCTCTTTGAGCATGTTGTTTACGTGATGACCACGGTCATAAGGACTGCTCATTAAAGAAAGTGGACACCAGTTTTTCAAAGAAAAATGTTTATTTTCGAACAGATTCATAAGTTTGCTTTATATAAATAAAAATCAACGTACATATGTCCGAATTCACGGGAGTTTCAATTCTTACTTCTATTTTCTGAACAACGCTCGGACTTTTTTCTTGATCTTTTCTTTTGATATTTTCTTCGTAACTATTCGTTGTGCTGCAGACCAAATTTTCTTAAAGCAATCAACAGAACTTGCTTTTCTTCCATTTTTCTTAGGATGCCGCTTAATTATTACCCAGTATCTTTCGATAGGACGCAATTCAGGGCACTTTGGAGGATGTTGGCATTATTAGACTAAATCGACTATTTCCTTCTTGAACACCTCCAACGTAGCAGAAAAGTAGTGAACAGATGCCATATCCGGCCAAAACAATGATGGATCCGTATCTTTTCGGTAGATGGGTTGAAGCCGTTTTATGATGTATTCTTTTCTGTAATTTTCACCGATGATTTTTCCCGTTGTGAAATATGAAGAACTCTTCAAGCCACAGCAGCAAATGGCTCGTCAAACCTTTTACGCACATTTATCGGTTCGGATGTATCGCACATTATCAGACACATATGTCCTCTGCTTAGGGTTAAAAAATTGCAGCCCCGGAAGTATACTGGTATCCAATTTGACGTACGTCTCGACGTCTATCAAAATGCACCGGTTCGGCTTTTGGAGGAGAACGCCATACAAGTTCCTTGACCGTATTTTCGAAGAAGCTTTATGTGAAACCGTCTTTCTGCTTCCTGGTACTTGAAGGTTCTGATTATTGTTACGCCTTTTGAAATTCGGCACAGTTCCGACGCTAATGTCCACTTATGGCAAATTCACGAGCGGAACTCGGTTGATACGATTTCAAAAGGTGAATCGCTGCCGGCTCCTTTAACTGATCCGATGCCTCCTTTTTGCGTCCATATTTCGGTAAATCGTCAAAGGAACACGTTTCTCCAAACTTCTTAAGAATGTTTGGACTGCACTGCCAATTTAGTCCCCTTCACGCTTTTGCCAATTCTCGAAACGACAACTTTTCGGCTGATCCGCGACCCATGGTTAAAAATTTCTCACTTTTTTCGATTTTTCAGGTGTGTTGCTTAAGTAACCAATGTTTTTACACACTGATTTGTCACAATTTTCCGTTAACCCTAAACCATTGACGTGTCCATTTTTTTAATGAACAGTCCATAGCCATCACAATCATCCACGCTTTATAAGGGCTTTGAACCGGTAGCTCTGGTTCTCAATAGTTTCAAGTTCGTTCGGACATGCAATACATTTGCTGCCAAATATTGCAGGTTAGATATTTTTGCACTCGTTATAGTAAAAATCATGAAGGCTGAATTTTTATATCCTTTCAAAATAATGTCGTTTTTTATTCGTTCAATTTAAAACTTCCTGTAAAGTTTTCTTAAGTAAACTTGATTCTTCCTGGTATTTATATGAAGCTTCCCAATATTGGGCACATTGCAAATAAAATTTTGCGTCGCAAGTTTGTTTACGTTCCAGAATTCACGACAAAAATAGATTTTAAGAAGCAGGCCGCAAATACTCTTCGAAAATCGTGGATAGGCTGAATCTACAAAATGATTTACATTCCATCCCAATTCTCTTTTAACTGACAACTAAAATTCTACGAGTATCATGAAAGTATGCACTTTGACCTTAATCATCAACAAAAGAAGGTTAAAAATTTGTATCAACATTGAAGTTATTGTGTGATTTGATAACTTAGTGCTGACTTAAGCGAAAAATAAATCGTTATTCGGACTTAAAATGTTTGCTCTACATTAAAAACATCACATTTATGTTTTATTTTTTTCCGTTTTCCGTTGAAAGCAGACGTTTTATTTTACCATAATCCCGAATAGTGTATCATCCTGTATAGTTTACCAATGAACTAATGTTACAGACCAGAGATTTCAAAACCATTCTATTTTTATAAGCTTAGTTTTAAACTTCGATTAACAATACGAGAACTTTGAATATCACGCGTTGTACTGCAGAATGTGATGTTTGAACATTACTGTGCAATAATTTATTTATTTTTTACTCAGTACGTACCGTTGTAGAATTACAGCACAAAAAAAAAGTTTTACAAGATTTCCACTTTTTTGTTTCTTTGTTTGTGGTGCTAATAATTAATGAGATTGTTTTAAAAAGGAAAATTTTATAATGTTTAAACTCATTTTAATTAGGTAATTTACGGCAACTGTGGAATGGTAATTGGAGCAACCGTGTAGTGCTGGAATTATGCTAAATTCCAACACTTGACTGCTCAATCATTATACTTACTACAATTAAGATAGAACAGATTATATTTTATACTTGAAAGCAATATAACCAGTTTGAAGCTTAACTTGGTCGCTACTAAAGTAGCCATCATACACTGAACGTTATGACCGAGTAAAAGTACGATATAATCACGTTCCATTATTTTACTGTATATTTCAATCTGCTTATTGCTGAACTAAAAGGGGAATGAATGCACAGGGTGCGACAAATCTTCGTAGGACCAATAGACAAGAATGAAATAGCAACAAATACACAACGTAATGTTATTTAAAAAGCGTGTATCACTGGTGAAAGCGAGAAAGACAGAGATGAGAAGAACAAACAGACGTGTTTCAGCTTCGATAATCAAATGCAAAAGCATATACAAGAAACTATTTATATTCATTCATATATAGCCGAACAAGTTATAATCACAGAACAAGAGTACTCAACTACTAGACGTAATAACCGGAAATACGTAAACGAATTGACACAGTAAAAACTTGAACTATCAAACCTCGTTGAATGAGAAGCCAAACCCAGTACCACTATCAAACTATCATTAAAACTCAATCTAACCGAAACACAAACAGTAACAATAGCTAGAGGGCAAAGGATGTATGACAATAATATTTTGCTGCAAAAATAAAAAAACAAGCTACAACAAAACATAATATCTTTTACCTGTATACACATATGAAGAGTGAAACTTCAAGTTTGTTTTAATTCAATACTTCAGAGTAAACAGGAATAAATTATTCATACAATTATACACAGGTCAGCTCGTTGCAGAATGTATGCCTTCTGCATGATGGAAAATAGAACGTGGAAGTACGAACCATACATGACTGGCACGGAGTGGATTTCTGATGCCGAAACGAAAATTCTTCATAAGAACAAAAAAATAGCAGACAATTACAATAAAGAAAAACATTTGTCATACCTGAAAAAAAAAACTGAATAAAACGATCGAATTGAACATCAAAGCAGCTCCATCAGCTAAACTCTCTATGATGAGAAATTTCAATCAGATGAACCATATATCACACTCCTTTGAATGCATTGCCGGGATGTTACATTCCCTCCCAAACAACACGTTTTTTGGCAAATAAAGTAATAAGAAATTCGTTAGAATTATTGACAAACCGTTACTTTAAAGTTTACTTAATTGCAACCAGAAAAGCGCAGAAGGTGTAGCAAGCCAAATGGAAATTTGAGAAATGGCGACCGTAGCTTAGCTTGACTGACTGCACGTATCAATAGTTGCTACTTCGTGATTGATTAGAATGAGTGAAATTGCACAATAAATCAAATGAATAGGGCTGGGAGTAACCGGCAATTCTCACTGTACACGTTTCAGTGACTCAATTTCTTTAATAATCCATAACGGCGCCTGCCACGTCCTTGCAATCAGGTGGGAATAGGAAAGGAAAGGTAGTGTGACCTTTGCTGTTAAGGGACCGTGTTTACCTCTGCATACGCACACAGGTCACAGGAAGGAGGGTTTTCTGTATTAATAGGGTAGGGCTCGATGGACCAGGATTCACCTTGATAAGTGATGTGATCATATGTATAATTCATAATAAGATTAAATTATACTTTATGCAGGTTCAAACCAGTGATGTAAAAACAAAATAGACAACAACCACCTGTTCCATTCCACGCTTCTGAGAGAACTTACCACCCCTCAATCGTCTGAAAATCCTTGACGGTGTCTCACTGTGGTCTTTCAAAATGGTTCGATGGACGCATATGAGAAAAAAGCTGTCTTTTTTATCAGACAGATTTAGTCCAGTAGCTACTGTTGCTGCTCTAAGAACCAATTTTACAACCTCTCGTATATTATATCCACTTCGAAGTTATTTTCACTAACAACAAAACCCGGATGCTTACTCTGCCATCAACAAATGGATTATGGTTTTATATACAGACGTATTAAATATTGAAAACACAGTTCTATCCCTTGACGTCAAAGTGAAAACTGTCAATTTTACTCCGAAGTGCTGTGCAAGTTAACATAAAGGGTTATTCCGCAAGTCGAAGCGACGCCATCCACTCGGTGAAGCGAGAAAAGTCACCTGCAGTGACGCGGCTCTCTATTTGATTTACCCAGAAGAGTCACGTCACTGCAGGCGACATTCCCCACCCCCCTAAGTGACAAACGTCACCTCGACTCTCGGAATAACCCTCATATAGTTGACCATTCAATTTAGCAAGCCTTTTTGATGCCAGTATCTAATTTAAACAGGTGTGATTTTGAATGTTAAGATGGACACTGATTGATTTTCTCTCTAGCAGATCACCCTTTACTGTGTTTACACAAAACAACCATTCTATAAAGTACTTATCTGAATGCCTCCTCGGTCCCGTAATCTGGTCCTGAAAGGCAAATCGCCAAAAGCTGTCTTCCTCTGGATATCAACAAGTCCGTCCTAGCAGTCGTTTGACTTGCAGTCTTTTTCCAAAGCCACATTAAAACGTTGGCCTCTTCTTCGTTGTTTCTCGCACAATTGTCATTGGATAAACATTATATGTGTAAAAATGAATTGATTAGCATAAATATCACTGAGCCCAAAAACCAGAGAAAAACATGACAGCAAACGAAAACCCAACCGTCTCCGGCAAACGCTTGCTGCGATCGGAAATTTTAAAAAATGGCGATCGTAGCGGAAAATTGAAAAACTAAACGCTGATAAGTTAATCATTTCTCGATAGATTTCCGAGACTTTTTCATAAGTTGTAAATTTTCGCAAATTATTTGGTAACCCTGAATTAATAAACGATAATTTTTATTCAATTATCAAAATTATCATTGGAAATCAGGATAACCAGGACTCCTAAAAACTGAACAATAGAATTGTCTAGCATACTTAACTTACCTATACTGATTCAACGTTGTATTACAATAACACCTGCATTAACGTTTGCATTGAAAAAAATGGATAAAAATTGTTGTTTTTTCATGGGTTTGCTTTCACCCGCACTGACGAAACTACCTAAGCAGCATCAATCATAGTAACCCATGAGTCAGCAGACAAAATTTTACAGCTCTATCAGTCGAACTCTAACCGTGATGGCAAAAACAGTGCAGCAACTCCGTTCAGAAGTGTGCGCGTTCAAAGAAAAGCACCCCACCGTGTCGAAAACGGACATCGCGTGGCACTTTGTGGACGCCGGATACGCTCGTTCCGGCATTTACAACATCTTGGCACTATTAAACAACAATCAGGGCATCGAAAGAAATCCCGATTCCGGACGACCGACGAGCCAGAGCGACAAGAAGCTCCAAAGGATGCTGAAGAGGAAGACCGAAAAAAAAAGTGCCTACATCGCTGCGTTCGCTTGGCCGGGAGGTCGGTCCAACCGGCCAAACGGTGAAAAAGTACCTGGCGAACATGAACATACATGTCAGGAAGCGCAAGCCGCGTCCACTGGTTTCGGAGCTGCAGGCAATGACGCAGCGGCAGCGGCTGAATACGATGGTCAACTCAATTTTCCCGGCGAATCGCGACGTGGCGGTGGTGATCGTTCATCAAGAAATACCATAAGGGCAAAGACGCGGTGTTCTGGCAGGATCTGGTGTCGAACAACTACTCGTAGCGATCGTTGGAGGACATGGAGCGGCTGAATATCGATGTGGTACCCAAGTCAGCTTACAATGTGTCACAACAAAACTGGGTTGAGAGTTGCCTAATCTAACATATTGAACATATTAATGCATCACACGGTTTAGCGTAGTCTAACATCAACCGACCGTGAGTTATACCCCACTGAATTTTCAACAAACTACGTATACTAATCTAACCGGGAAACTGTTTCAAAGTGGAAAGGCAAACATAACCATGAACTACGAAGCATTTACATGGTCTGCACCAGGGTTGCGGCTTATCATTTTTGACTCAGGCATATTCATTTGCCAATATCTCCTTGCAGAGGGTCAATTTCAAAATATGATGTATGATGAACTTGTAGTGCATGAGTAGACCTACAACTTTGTGTAACAGTACATTGCTCTAACTCCTATATCTTCGACATGAGAGCGTATATTCACAGTGATCTTCACGTTGATATTTGCGTGATCTTCACCGCGAATATCACCGCGAAGATCACTGCGAATATATGCTCTTATTCCTCAGATATAAGAGATAGAGCTATGTACTGTTGAACAAAGTTGTAGTTCTACTTAAGCACCATAAGTTCATCATACATCATATTTTGAAATTGAGCTTCTGAGAAGAGCTATCGGCAAATGAATATGGACAAGTCAAAAATGATAAGCCGCAACCTTGGTCTGCACACTTGACACTCTTCTATCATCATATACAATATTTCAAGTATAGACCTTAAACATTAATGACAATATTTAGCACTATTTTAGTACAGAATAATCCTTACCAACAATTACGACTGAGATGACTGTGAACAGTTTCACCCATTTAAGCTCCAATTCCAATAATGAGATTTCAAAAGTCTTCAGAAACCTTTAGATACGGTAAGTATTTGGTATTTGGCTGTGATAAGAAAATAACTGGTGGACATCTCTTATTGACTAGAATTTCATTGATTGCTTTATATACAAAATCTATCAAAAGATACTAAACGATCCCGTAGCCTAATGCAATAATTAAATTTTGTCCCAATATAAAAACCTAAAATTTCTCAACTTAACATCTTATATTTTAAAAGCAGTAAGCTGAACACAAGAATTTGATTCTTATGCTTTACTCGCTAAAATAATGCGTTGGTATGTTTTACTCCAACTTGAACAAACATCAACTGATTGCCGTGTCTTTTCCAAGTATGCAACATTTATCATTCATAACGTCCCAAACACTTCTCACACCTTCAATCGACTATGAACTTTTGCTAATGATTTTCTTCTTTGCAAAGTATTGATACAGCCCAATGAATGAAGAAACTGTTCCAATAAGACCTACATGCCAGGATTCAAACTTCCCTCCCCAAAGCATACCTTTAGGGAGAGTACTTCCAGCGTGCACCAAATCCAACGAAAGCCTCAGGATAGAGATCAGTTCCATTCGTTGCTTGATCAGAAGCATCTTCACGGCTTGGCTGTGAAGATAAATTTTGTATCATGTAATAATATGTGGAAAATTACTGTAATCATTAAACGCCATACCTTGACTCATTTTCCGGTTTGTTGATGTGCGTTTTATGTTGTTCCATCACCGTGTAGCTGCGGATTGTTCTGTTTTTGAGGGGGGAGATGAGACATTATAAAGTGTCAATAATTAATAACAATCTAAATAATATTAAAGCTAGCGTAACAACTTATCTTCGTTAATCGATTCTCTTCAGCAGTTTAATGATTTTGCCGGGAAAAACTCAAAAGTATGATGAGAATCGATCAACGAAGATAGCTCTTTTGATGTTACACCAGAAATATGAAATCGCTGTAGCTGCAAAATCCCCGAAATTAGGTTAGACCGGTGAGATTTTTTTTTGCAACTGCACATTATTAGTCTTGCTACGCAGCAGTATAGATTAATGGCTTACTTTTTTCAATAAATAATCAGTTTTAACTCATCGGTAAATAAGTCCCAGACCTAACTACCAGATGGCGCCACTAAATAAATATCCATATGATTTTTCGAAAATAACAACCTTCAAAAGATTACTGTCAAAATTTCATGACGTTTGGTGTATTAATTATCGAGTTACAGTGGTTTAAATGACGCTACTTTTGTGATTCTTAAAAACGATGGATTCTAAGCAATTTCGTCTGTTGATATATCATTGCTTTTTGATGAGAAAAACACCGTTCAAGCCCAAGCTTGGCTTGAAAAATGTTATCCGGACTCTGCCTCATCGAAATCGACCATCAAACGATGGTTTTCCAATTTCAAACGTGGTCGTACGGACACCGAAGATGCTGAACGCCCTGGTCCGCCAAATGTGGTAGTTATTCCGGAAAATATTGAAAAACCCTGAAAATCATAATGGGCAATCGCAAAGTGAAGTTGCAAGAGATAGCTGACGCTCTGAAGGTGTCAAAAGGTAGTATTTACGCCATCATACAAGAACATTTGGGTACGAAAAAGCTTTTTTCCAAATGGGTGTCGCATTTGCTCACACCAGAGCAAAAACAACAACAAGTCGACGATTCAAAGAGCTGTTTGGAGATGTTCACGTGAAATAGTGAGGAGTTTTTGCATCGATACATAACAATGGATGAAACATGGGTTCACCACTTCACTCCGGAATGAAATCGGTAGCCTGCTGAGTGGCGTTCAGACAGAGCAAGCCATCCAAAGCGTCCAAAGACTCAAACATCGGCTGGGAAGGGAATGGCCTCTGTATTTTGGGATGCGCATGGAATTTTATTCATTGACTACTTAGAACATCGCGAAACAATCAACAGCGACTATTATATCGGTTTGTTGGATGGTTTGAAATCGCCGAAATTGCCCAGAAAAGGCCTCATTTGAAGAAGAACGTGCTCTTTCACTAAGTCTATAAAAACAGCCCCAAAAATGGTCGAATTGGGTTTCGAATTGCTACCGCACCCATCGTATTCTCTAGATGTGACCCCTAGTAACTACTGGGTCTTTGCAAAACTCAAAAAGATGCTCCATTGAAAAATAGTTCGCTCAGATGAGGAAGTGATTGCCGGTGTTCGTTTCAGAAGGCGACAAAGTATACACGGAGGTCTACATCGGGATTTTAAGTAAGTATACTCTTTCGTGGATCAAAGAGCAGTACGACGAAGCCAAATAATGTATTTCAACAATGTCGGGCACCGTGCCACACCTTGCACCGCACTCAGAAGTGGTTGCAGGAACATCTGCTGTTCTGGGCAAAGGATATGTGACCGCCATCCAGTCCCGATCTTAATCCGTTGGATTACTCAGTATGGCGCATCATGAAGACCAAAAACTAAACGCCACCCGAGTACAGCAAGCCTCAGACAAACATTGACCTGTACCTGCAGAGAAATGGATCCTGGCTGCATTGTTGGGACCTGCCGTGCATTCCAGAAGTGTGTAGAGGCCGTAATTGCAGCAAGTTGAAACTCGATCGATGATTAACATAGTTTAGACTTTCAGAAACATCCTCTTTTTAAATAAAAAAAATCGAAGTCGTTTTTTTTTTCTAAATTTAGACATTGCTTAATGGTGCAAACATTATCACGCATACGGTATATGGAGAGAATATATCTCCCTGTACACTTCATGAAAGGATTGACGGTGATCCGTTAAATATTGTTTTGTTCTGTTAATTTTTATTATTAATCTTATTATGAAGAAACATAGTTCTTAGCATTTTTAGATTAATATTGTAAAATAGTTAATTGGAAATGTCTTAGATTGTGAGATAAGTAGTGCCTGTTTTTCGTATTATTTAGTCGTCTTTATAAATAATTTATTTAAATCAGTGTTAGATTAGATTAGATGTCTTTATTTAAGACACTTTCAGCCGGTGGCTGGTTCGTCTCTTAGATCAGTGTTATTTAGAGTTTAGTCAAAACGGATTGCTTGCTTAGCTCGGGATAGACACGAGTGGACGATCTTCAGGATGTCTGTCCAACTTTTTGGCTTTGCAGACGAGGTTGATATCGTAGCACGTAACTTTGAAACGATGGCCGGAACGTACATCAGGCTTAAGCTCAGTTCGATTAGGCTTGTGATTGAAAGGAAAAAAAAGAGGCTCCCGAGAAGACAATGTTAGCACAGACATACGTTGAAGCAAGAACAAAATTAGTCGACAACTTACGTCATAGGCCATCCGATATTGACACGATGTTTTAACGTTAATGAGATGCCACATATCGGCAACAGAACTGACAGATTTGCTAGTTGCTCGTTGCTTATTGTTATTTGTTGATTTCTTTCAAATTTACGGTTATGGAAGAAGCTGAAATTCAAGCTTGAACGGCTGTGCTGATAGCCTCCACTACGAGTTCAAATCGAGGCGGTAGACGCATTCGTGTATCTTGGCTTATTAGTGACCGCCAATAAAGACACCTGCAGAGAAGTACAAAGGCGCATTCTGGCTGGCAGTCGTGCCTACTATGGACTCGAAGGACGCTAAGGTCGAAAAAGTTTGCCGAACTACAAAGTTGAGCATCTACAAGACATTACACATTATAGGCATTCCTATACGGCTACGATACATGAACATACTCGTGGAGAACAAACGCGTCCGTGGTGTCTATGAACGGAAAGTGTTGCGTACTATTTACGGTGGAGTGCAGATAGAAGACGGAACGTGAAGAAGGCGAACTAATCACGAATTGCATCAGTTGGTCGAATACGATGGTCTGGGCATGTCGTAAGAATGTCGAACGACAGCCCAGTGGAAATGATTCTCGAACGAAATTCTCGAAATGAAACGAACTAACGCGCACAAGAAGACGAGGCGCGCAAAGAGCAAGGTGGCTCGATCAAGTAGAAGCCGACCTGCGAACCTTTGCGGACAGTGATGCTGTCCACGAACCGAAAAGAACGGAGACAACTTCTTTATTCAGACGGACGCGGGAAAGGTGAGGATGTTCGGTTATGTTGCACTCACTAATAATTCCGAAATGCGAACAAAGCTTGATCCAAAAGTACAGTATGTATATGATCGTATATACATGGGTACCAGCTGCGAGACTATGTGAAACATAATTCTTTCTTCAGTGATAGCACGGATATCAAACGGCCGCTGGAAGACGTCTGAAGAAAACAAGCTGGATTCAGGCAGCACAAAATTGCTTATGATCGCTCAAAAGATTGAACGACGGTGGCGAGGAATTTAGTTCCGTACAAGAGGATGAGGATGATCGGGGCAGTGCTAATGCATTATATGGCTCACTGCTAAGCGTTAATATTATAGTATTTTTATTGATAACGATAATCAGTTAGTAAATACACAAAAGAAAATGAAAAACAAAAACAAAGAATCGAAGTTGATGTATAAGAGAACAAAGAATTCAGCCAAA